>JAJHSJ010000009.1:31391853-31603859 GCA_021015155.1 Magnolia officinalis
CTCTCTCTCTCTCTCTCTCTCTCTCTTTCTTGACTCAGCAACGAGCTAAACCCACTCCAGCGGCCTGATGCAGCATAACTCAGCTCAGCTCGGTGTGGCTGCAAGTGGACTCACCCACTCCCACTCCCTCTATCTGATCTTCTCCCATATATTATTTTCCTCAGCTTTTTCCTTGATTTCTACTTCTCTACCTCCCTAGTTGCTGGAGAATATCAGAAAATGGCCTTCAAACCAGCTTGACTCATTCTAGACTCAACTCGATTCGAGTTGGTGGCCATGCACGACTTCACCCATGACCAGACCCTTGACTTGAACTGGGATGCGGCCTAACTCGAGCGCGAGTGCGGCAGTGATTCCGGCCCAACTAGATCTGATGCAAGGGCTAACTTGAATCGGGTTTGTTCTCCATCCTTCTTTTTCCTCTCCGACGTATCTTTTCTCTTTCTCATGCTTCTCTTCTTCTCCTTCTCCTATCTGCGGTTAACGCCCAACAGCGGGACTCAGTCGAACTCGGTTTGACTTGTCAGCGAGTCCCCACACACTATGTAACAGAGGTGCACCTACACCCTCCCTTCTCTTTCATTTTCTCCTTCATCTTCTCTTGCTTTCTTCTTCCTTTCCTTCCTTTCCTTCCTTTCTACTCTCCTTGGACAGGGGAGAATCTTGACTCAACCAGGACTCAGCGCTCGGGTGAGCCGACTCAGTGCAGCATCACATCGACGCCCTATTCTCTCTCTGTCGGTGGCCTTTTTTTCCACAATGGATACCCTAAAAGAAAAGGGAGTATTTATAGTTTTATAGGAGCCTAGAAGCATCGGCTCTTAATCAGCCGATTAGATCCTGTTTTGGTTGCTTAATGTATGGTGTTTTATGGCCTGGAATTGAATCAAGCCTGTATGGCTTTTATCAGAGGTCATGGATGATTTTCTGGCATTAGGTCTTCCAGATGGATAAACCTGATTAAAGGATGGGCCCCATCACTAGGTGATTGGTTTCCAGGACAAACGGAGGAGATGACTCCTTCATTAATGGTGAAATTTAAGTGAAGGGTTTATCTTATGATCCATCACGTGTAAACAATCCGGATCAGTCTAATGATCATTGTAGGGGCCATTAATCGATAATTTGTGTTTCATATACTAGAGACAAGCGAGACATTACATCTCGACTTGATTTTTATGGTAGTTGGCGAGATATTGCACGAGTTCTCTTTGGGAGCGATCGTGGGCAAGAGATGCCCTAAAGCTGACGCCCCAAATGCATTTTCAAAAGTTCCTATAGATGTTTGGGTGGCTAGGATCCATTTTTCCTCAATAAGGAAGGATTATTTCTGACTTTCGCCGGGTAGGATGGCATTTTTAGAAATCATAGGGCTGACGAGGATTTTGGGTATTGCGTGGATGGTGACACACTCAACCAAACGGTCGAATTTTGCCAGCGAGGTTGTTGATGTGGATTGCCGCGTTTGAAGAGGGAGTCACAAAGCTACGCTGTCTGGTGTGAGTTGTTGTGCACGAGCGCATTCACCACTATGTGTAAGCCGAACATGATTTTGGTTGGTGGGCCCCCACAATCTCAATGGATGGTCCATATTGTGGGAATGGGTCCCTGATACGTCATCAGCAAGAGATGAGCCGTTCGTTTGAATCCGCAACAGGCGGGAGAAAGAATTGAAATTTGAATATGTTTTGGTTCTTATCGGGTCAAACCTGATTTGACCATATACATGGTCTCATGTACTGCGAGTGTACACAATCTATGTACCAGCATATTTCAAAAGTGGGGTTCATGTGGTGATCAACATGATCTGGACCGTCCATTTTTCTTGGAAGGTCCACTAATGGCCATTGACTGAGCATCATGCCGATCCACCACTCAAATGGTCATATAAATCAAAATTGAATGTTTTGAGTGTCTATTAATGTAATCTTTAAGGGGCAATTGTTTAGGTAATTTGACATTCAAAGGTTCTTGGGACCTAGGGCCTATTTCAAGGTCGGTGATGCGAGTAAGAGGGTCACACTACATGATTATAAATTTATTATGATTTACTATGGAAATTGTGGTCATATTCGTCTAGATTTGTCAATCTTCATAACATTGATGTTTATGTAATTTCTAAACCTAATCTAAAATGGTCTCATGAGTTCACAGCGATCTCTCAAGGAATCTAACCCGTCCATTAGGCTAAACAATTCATGATCGCCTACTAACTTGATGACGAGACAGATCCATAGCTTAGATGGACTATATCTCCCAGGTTTGAGTGCCTACAATTTATCTTTGATAACTCAACGATCAGATTTAGTCCAAGTTTGATTCATATTAAATGAAAAGTTTCTGGGCTTGTTTAAAGGATGATTAACAATAAGTTTAGTGGTCAGGTAATTTAATTATGATAGTCGGTGTCAGATTTTAACATTTTGAGTGTTATGGACTCGAAGAACGATGTATTGATGCTTTGGGCCCTGATGAGAACTGAACCCGATGGCGTGATGGTCCATCTTGCAAATTAACAAAGGAATGGTTAGATCAATAGGTGAAGGTTATTCCTAATCGTCAAATTGGGCTAAAATAAAGATGACCGGTTCCATGAATTAGGTTATCGTATAGTACTCGAGTACTAAAAATAGGGGGTGTTACATTGTAAGTGACTCTAGCTCATCTAATATATCATGTTAAATGGTCCATACCGATGAGACTGAATTATGGCATAAACGCCTTGGACATATACGCTACCATAATTTGTATAGATTGAGCAAAAGAGAACTGATAAGAGGTCTACCTAAATTACAAAAAGTAGACAAAATATGTGGCGAATGCCAGATTGGCAAGCAAACTAGGAGTACTCACAAAATGGTGGACTCCAATGCCACATCCAAACTGCTCGAACTTCTCCACATGGATCTTATAGGATCAACCAGGACGAAGAGTCGAGGTGGTAAAAAATACATACTGGTAATCGTGGATGATTTTAAGAGATTCATTTGGGTAGCCTTCTTAAGGAATAAATCAGAAAACCTTGATGAAGTAAAAAGGATTCTCAAACGAATCCAAATAGAATAAGGTTCTCAAGTCAGTAAGATTCGTAGTGATCACAGATCAGAATTTGAGAATAGTAGTTTTGAGAAATTCTGTTACGATCAGGGAATATCACATGAATTCTCTACACCCAAAATACCACAATAAAATGGAATTGTTGAAAGAAAAAATAGAGTGCATCAAGATATGGCAAATGTAATGTTGAATAGTATGAAGCTCCATAGAAATCTTTGGGCTGAAGCCATAAATATTGCCTGCTATATAATCAATCGGGTTTATACGAGTAAGTCAAACAATAAAACGGCTTATGAACGGCTTATGAAATGTAGTTTGATAAGAAGCCTACTGTCAAATACTTTTGAGTTTTTGGCGGCAAGTGATATATTTTACGTGACCGTGAAAATTTGGGTAAGTTTGACACCAAAAGTGATGAAGGGATCTTTTTAGGATATGCTTTGAACAGTTGAGCGTATCGAGTACTGAATAAGAGGACCGGTCTAATTCAAGAATCCATCAATGTGGTCATTGACGATCACTTGAATACACCTGCCTCAAGTTCAGACAATGATGAAGTTTTTCTAATTGACAAATTAGACACTTCATCAAGTCAAAATAACTCTGAATTGAGGACTATTAAAGATCATCTAACCACTCAGATTCTTGGAAACCTTCTCACTAGTGTACACACTCGTAGACAACTAGAAGATATATGTAATTACGTGTGTTTTACATCCCAGATAAAACCAGCTAATGTAAAAGAAGCTCTTACTGACGAAAACTGGATAGTAGCGATGCAAGAAGAGCTTGATCAATTTATTTGAAATGATGTTTGGTATCTTGTTCCTAGACCTAAGATAAACATATTATCGCAACTAAGTGGATTTTCAAAAATAAGTCTGATGAACTTGGTAATATAATTACAAACAAGGCTAGATTGTTGTACAAGGGTACACTCAAATTGAAGGAATCGATTATGATGAAACCTTTGCCCTAGTAGCTCGTCTTGAATCAATCAGACTATTTATATCTATTACATGTTTTAGAAAGATCAAAATATATCAAATGGATGTAAAGAGTGCTTTCTTAAATGGCGATCTGCATGAAGAAGTATATGTTCAACAACCAATGGGTTTTGAAGAGCCTAAGATTGTTGATCATGTCTATTACCTAAAAAAGACACACTATGGGTTGAAACGAGTTCCCAGGGCATGGTATAAAAAATTGACTAAGTTTCTACTAAGTCATAATTTTCTAATGGGAAGTGTTGATAAGACTCTTTTTGTTAAGAAACATAACGATCATATCTTAATAATGCAGATCTATGTTGATGATATTATTTATGGATCTACCCGTACTAACTTGACTATTGAGTTTACAGATCTTATGAAATCTAAGTTCGAAATGAGCATGGTTGGGGAATTGAATTATTTCTTAGGGTTGCAAGTTAAACAGCAACCTGATGGTATCTTTATTTCTCAAACCAAATATGCTTTGAACATAGTTAAAAAGTTCGGATTTGAGAAAGGGAAAATTTTTGATACTCTTATGAGTAATACATTAAGACTCTCAAAGGTCTCTATAGGTAAAAGTGTGAATCCTAAATTATATCATAGTATGATTGGCAGTTTACTTTATTTAACTGCAAGTCGACCTGATATTACATTTAGCATAGGGATTTGCGCAAGATATCAATCTGACCCTAAAGAGTCACATTTAACTATTGTTAAGCGTATTATTAGATATGTCACAAGTTCAGCTAATCTGGGTCTTTGGTATTGTAAGACCCGTATCCTAGTTCGTACTGTTCCGGCGACCCCCGCGATCTGTTATCGGTGTTTGCGCACGATCACAAGTCGTGTCTCTTATATTAGAGTCGGCTCGACCCGAGACTTGTACCAGTGCGACCGCGCCGTCGCTGCGGTTTCGATGCCGCATCTCATGCGCCAAGGCAATACCTAGGCCAGGAGATGTGGGCCCGCGTTCAGTTCGAGGAAAACGCCGCGCGTTGTAAAACCTAAGAAAGATTTCAAATCATGTCCTATCAATCCCATCAATGTCAAGTACAACACATCAATCAACCCATCACCCAACACATCACTCACCCCATCACAACCCATACTTCTCTTACACAACAACCCCAAAAGTCAAGATTTCCATCACATCCTCTCTCTCTCTCTATCCCATCCATCACTCAATCCCATCTTCTCTCTCTCTCTCTTAATTCTCCCTTCTCTTCCAAGCAACCAAGGAGAACCCAACGTGCAAGCTCTCCATGAGAAAACCTTGGTGTGGCCCATCTTCCTACCCCACATCTTTCATCCTAACCCTCTAAATTTCATCATCCTCCGTCAAAATCGAAGCCGAGGAGCTAGGGATTCCATCGGGCCAATAAGATCAAAAGGTGGGTGATTTTACTATTTGATTTTGAGATTTGAGGGCCCCTTTCTCTCTCTCCCTCTTTTGCCTTTTGTGTGATGTTTGTGTGGCCCACCATGATGAGTTTGATCCACACCATCTGATTGCGGGACCCACCATTGCTATCTGTCCATTTGAACAGGCCTGGATGAGGGACAATACAAATATCAAGTTGATCCAAAGCTTTGGTGGGCCACCACGTGGACCCACCTTGATATGGGTGTCCTGGATGCACCATGGGGTGTGTCCCACATCCACACGACCATCCATTTTGTTCCTGGCCACGGGCCTATCTGATCCTGACCGTCCAGGGGTGGACGCACTGTGATGTATATGTTTATCTACATCGTCCAGATACCATGGACGGTGGCACCCACCTGATGCAGTGCTGCATCCAGCACATGGACCATGTATTACAGCTACATGGTCCATCTATCTTTCCAGATTATTTATGGCCAGCGGCTGTGGGGCCTACATGCCACGTAAATGATAACCTGACCGTCCTTCCTGTCTTGACGCTGGATGGAAAACACAAATACCAGTTTATTTTGCAGGTGGCCACAGGCGTGGATCCACCTGATGAATGTGTTTCATCCAGCCGTCCAGGTGAGATGGCCGACCCACCAAGATGTATTATTTTCATCCACACCGTCCAGATCATCTGGATGGTGGTGGACCCGTTTGGACGGAGCAGGGCGCTCCACCGTGATGCACCGTCCATTTGATGGACGTCAGCTGTTCTGGCCCCCACAAGATGGAAGTGTTGTGTCCACGCGTCCAGCACCGGGACGGTGGGCCACCTTAATATATGTATTCTATCTGCACCGTCCAGACAGCGCTGGACGGTGCTGGACCTACTTGGTTGAGTGCCACGTGGGACCCACCTCTGGAATCCAATGGCTGAGGTTATACAACAGCTAGAGTGCTGCTGTATTAAAGATACATCAGCGTCCATTCTTGTGAGCCGTGCATGTGGCACGTGCCATATCTAAACCGTCCATCTGTCCAGCGCCCAGATCTGGACGCTGGAACCTATCTCCAAAGAAAAAGAAAAGAAAAGAAAAGAAAGAAAGATAAAGTAATATTTTATAATATTATATTTTATATGTAAGTATATACGTATACTATATATATGTTTGGTGAGCCCCACGTGGGACCCACCTTGATGTGAGTACCTTACATCCACACCGTCCGTATTTGGACGGTGGTGGTAGAGCACACAGTAATGTATGTGTAATCCACTCCGTCCATCCATCCACCTGGACTGGTGGCCGCACGTGTGGACCCACCTGGTATGTATATCCAGACCGTCCATCTGGATGATATAGGTGGGACCCACGTAGATGTATGTATTAGATCCCTGCCGTCCATCCATATTTTTTAGGACGATGGGTCCCACTGCTGACTGTCATCAGCAAATCTTGTGGGCCACCAGACGTATGTGTTTCCTTACCCGCCCATCTGTCTTAGACGCGGGAACCACTCCACGTGTTGCACGTATGGAGGTGGGGCCCACCTTGATGTACAAATACTAGATCCACACCGTCCAATGTTAGGGCGGTGGGTCACACTACTGGTTGACGTCAGCAAACTCTATGGGGCTTACCGTGATGAAGTGCTTTGTCTTCTCTGGCCGTCCGGATCAGGTGGAACCCACCCCCGATGTATTTGTTATCCAACTATCCATCTGATGTGGGTCCTACGCAGCAGTAGCTGTTGCCCTTGGACATCAGCAAATTCCTATGGGACCCACCTCTGATGTACTTTCTATCTACGCCATCCATCTGTACATGGACGGTGTTGTGGGACGCACCCTGATTGTATGAGGCCTGCCTTGATGAATGTGTTGTATTCTCACCGTCCATCCATTTTGGATGGATGTATGGCCCACCTCGATGCATGCATTTTCGCCAAGCCGTCTATTTGATGGATGGCCTAGTTGCCATTGCTGTGGTACTGACATCAGTTAGTTTTGTGGTCCCATCTGGACCATGGACACCACCATGATGAAATCATTTCATCCACACCATCCAGATTGTGCGGGATGGTGCTGGACAATATTTGGGCAGTACCAATTTACATGCACAATGTTTGTAAATTGACTCCATCGCTATGCATGTACCCATGCTGCCCATTTGGTGGGGCTCGTTTACTGCATGTGTAGGGCCCACCTGTTATGTATATTGGGCCCATGTGCAGGGCCTACCTGTTGTACATTTATGACCCCTTTTTTTTTGGCGTGGCCCGCTGAATTGTATTCATGACCATGGTGATGTATATTAGACCAGTGTGTTCAGGCCCATTGTGATGTATATTAGACCGTTGTATGAGGCTATAGGCCCACTATATGTTTGACTCTATGTGGGTCACTCCTTGAGAGCAATGATGGTTAAATGTCCACATTGATGGGCGATGATGGTTGAATGTTCACATTGTGACCTTCCCTTAGGCCTTGTTAGGCTCATTCTCGCCGATTTCGATTATCGAGGCCGATATCGATCGATTCCGATTGACATGGTCGATTGCCGATTAGCGATCGAGGCAGATTATCATGACCGATTGCCGATTCTGATTTTCCGATTCTGACTATCGATCGATCCCGATTGACGTGACCGATTTGCCGATGCTGATTATCGATCAATTCTGATTGCCTTGACCGATTGCCGATTCCGATTGACGTGACGATTTTTCGATTCCGATTATCGATCGGTGCGATTGTCATGACCGATTTGCTGACTCTGATTATCTTGACCGCTTGCCAATTCCGATTGACCTGACCGATTTTTCGATTCTGACTGTCGATCGGTGCGATTGTCGTGATTGATTGCCGATTCCAATTGACGTGATCGATTTGCTGATTCCGATTATTGATCGATTTCGAGTATCAAGGCCAATTCTGATGATTTCGATTTTATCGAGGTTGATTGTATAGGCCGATTCCGATTGTCGAAAACAAGTATCGAGACTGATTCCGATTATCGAGGCCGCGTATCGAGGCCGATTCCGAGTGTCAATTTGATTGTTGAGGCCGAGGCCAATTGTCGAGACCTATATGATGTATATGCAACCCGTAGTTGGGGCCCACTGTGATGTATTCGTGGCCTATGGGTAAGGTCCATTGTGATATGTATTAGGCCCATGACGCATGACCCATTTGATGTATTCGAGACCCATGTGTAGGGTCCACATGTCATGTATTTAAAGCCCATGAGCAGGGCCCACCCGTTGTGTATATATGACCCTTAAGTAAGGTCTATTGTGTTGTATATTAGGCCTTTGTGTGAGGCCGTGGGCCCATTATATGTTTGGCTTTGCGTGAACCATTCCTTGGGGGCAATGTTGGTTAAATGTCCACATTGTCGAGGCCGATTGTTGATACCGGTTATTGATACCGATTATGAATATGTGACTGCATAGCATCATGATACATGCCCATACGCATCATCTGCATGTTTATTATGAGACGTGGTTGGTCATTGCATATGTCATTGAGCATGTTGTTATGAGACTCCCTGATAGGCGGAGGTTATCTCACATGAGCGCATGGTATGCGTAGGATTGATGTATGACTGGATTGTATGACTCATGCATCTTGCATTGTGTGCTGTGATTACTATACGCCCTAGCGACATCAGGGTCGTAGCCTCCACAGGTAGTTCGTGGATGGTCAGATGGGACACCGAAAATCTGTTCTACATGGGGTGCTATAGATATCCCTGGGTGAAAGTCCTTAAACCCTCTTGGTTCCAGAGGTTGCTCCAACGTCTAGACCGAGTGGATGCATGAGCGCATGAGGGCCATATACCGTTAGGCCGCGTCTCCCACTGTGTCGTGGTCGGTTGGAAGGGGGTACGGCCTTACCTGCCCGAGAGGAGGGGGCAATGCTAGGCTGAGTCTGACCAGCTCGAGGAATGGGTCCGCTATCGACGAGCCGGGCCCGATATTGGCAGGCGGATAGTGAGGTCTCTTCCACTCACCTTGTTGCGCGCGATGGGGCGGCAATCTGGTTTGGAGTGTAATAGACCCCGGTGATTTTCCAGAGAGTAACCGTATTGATATGTGGACTTATTGAGCAGCAATTGTATATTCACTCATCATTCACTCACTATCCACTCGGGCTGATGGTGCGTAACCATTGTTACGTGTGCTTTCGCATGACCAGGATTTCGGTTGGGCGCGCGACTAACCTGAGATTAGGAGTTCACCACATTGAGTCTGACTATCCAAATTTAGGTATGGGACTGGTTTGGATAGAAGTCCATTGTGCTAGACCCCGTAGCCTGCGATACTACGTACTATCATCCCGACTTCACTCCAGCATGGTCATTTCATTCGCACCGCATATTACATTACGTCCGCAATACTTAGTATTTTGGGTTGTCATGTTTCTGCATTGATATAGCCGTTAGTACTCATGTCTTGCATCGCATAGCCTTGGTACGGCTGATGATACTCATAGACTTATCAGTATATTTCCGCTTATTTCGATATTGTATGACTTATGACATTGTATCCTCAACATCTGATATTTGGCTTTCTTTAACTCCTCATTTGTATAGCTGAATTGCATTGCATACCCTGACATTGTATGACTCACGGACTGCCAATATTTCCGCTTACTCTGATTACTCTGATTACTTTGGTTATTCTATTACTCTGATTAATCTGATTACTTTGATTACTCTGATTACTCTGATTACTTTGATTACTCTGATTACTCTGATTACTCTGATTACTCTGATTACTTTGATTACTCTGATTATTCTGATATTGCTTACTTGTTACTTACCTTATGCACACACTTACACCACCCCCTAAGCTTTCTATAAGCTTATGCACGATAGATGCGTGCAGGTGATGTTAGGTTGCAGCAGTGTCGAGCTTGGAGTATGCAGCGGTCTTCTGGAGCTTGATTTTCGATTTATGTATTTCTCTTTCAGCATTGTACTCAAATGATTACATTAGTGGATATGTGATGATGATGATGTTACCTTTGTGAATTGGGTAATCTTGTGGTTATGCTTCATTACAAAAAAAAAAATTATACTGAAAAATCCTCCTTGTGGGATCCCAGGATCGGAATCTGTCATATGGACACTAGGAGCCGAGAATGGGGTACTACGGAGGCTGTCGGCACCAGATTCGGCGATCGGGATTCCTGTGAATCCGATTTCCGGGTTTGGGGCGTGACAGGTATCCACATGATACTAGTGTTCAGTTGGCTGGTTACATAGATGCTGATTAGGCTGGTAACATTGATGATAGGAAATCAACCAGTGGTGGTGGTTTCTATATTGGAAACTATTTAGTTTCTTGGTTTAGTAAGAAGCAAAGTTCCGTATCGATCTCAACTGCTGAGGCTGAATACATTGCAGTAGGTAATGCATGCACTCAGCTTGTATGGATGAATAGAATGCTAAGTAATTACAGAATTGCACAGGATTCTATGGTTTTATATTATGATAATTCCAGTGCAATAAATATATATAAAAATCCAATCCAGCATTCATGAACCAAGCACATTGACATTAGATATCACTACATTCGTGAATTAGTGAAAGAAAAGACAATTTCTTTGGAATACATTCCGAACGAGAATCAACTTGCTGACATTTTCACTAAACCGCTGGACAAAAACAGATTTAATAAAATGAAATTTGATCTTGGTTTGTGCAATTTGAATTGATTATTCATGCATGTATGTATCATAGTGTATTTATTTGTTAAATTAATTATTTAAAATTTTAAATTATGTGCAAAATGCATATTTTTGGCTATGCACGACCAGTTGAGGACGTACTCGACTAGTCGTATAGTGCGTCTGGTGCTTTAATTTGGGAGAAAAACCCTTTTCTTCCTCATTTGTGCTTCCTCTCCAACGAGTCTAAGCTCGACCGGTCGTACCCACCTTCCTAGATCTTCAATGTTAGTGTGTTATTTCCATTTTTCTTGTAGATTCAAGTTCATATCACCTCATTTTCACACTTGGAGTGATTTATTTCTTGTTTCTTTGAGGTTTTTGGGGTTTTCTTCTCCAAAATCTAATTTTGAGAAAACCCACTTTACATCTTTTGCAATCACTTGATTTCTTGTATTCCTAGTTGTAAATGGATGCTAGAGGTAAAAAGAAAACTTTCCGTGGTGCTTCAACCTTCAGATCGACACCTTTAACAAGGTGCCACCTTCGGTCACCCGAAGATGATCCTCGCTATGTGCGGGATTTGAGGTTGCGTAATGTGATAGTTGAATGTCCTGTGCATGTTGAACATCGTGATCCTTTTCATCTCCTTCCTCTTCTTTAATTTGTAGGATGGGCTAACATTCTACATTGGGGTGGGCCGGCATACCGGTCTATTGCGCAAGCTATGTTTGCACGTATTTCTGATTTTTCAACTGAAAATTTAACTTTTGTAATAGCAACTAGAGAAGGTCCATTTGAAATAGACCGACATCTGATCTCGGCTCTAATGGACATACCGGTCAATGATGAAGGTATTCCAATTAGCTCTCTAGTTGATAAACCTTCTAAATAAAAAAAACGTGTACTCACTAGAGCAGCATGCAATATAGATGCGTAATAGAGTCAAAATGGGAATGCGCTTGCTTCAAAGTACTTATTACCCAGATATAGGGTTCTTCACAGGATATTTATTTATCCACGTTCTGGTAACAAAACCGAACTCACCTCTTTCATGGTTCGAATTTTGCATTCCATCATCTCTAGTACCAATGTGTGTCTTCCTTCTTTAATCTGTCATTCTATCATCCAATTCCGTCTCCATCCTGGACACAGTGATATTCCTTTTGCATATCTTATGACTGTGTTAGCCACTCATATGTTAGTAATTATGCCTATTGGAGAGGCTCTTATTCATCACCTTATTTTCAACAACTCCAATATAAAAAAGATGAATTTGAGGTTGGCTGATGGCCAAGTGGATGTGGGTGGTGGTGGAGCTGAAGCAGTGAATGAAGAAGAAGGCGATTTACCTCCAGATATGTAACACCCTGGTTCTCAAAACCTGAGGATAATCGCTCCTCATTGAGAACCCGAGTATTACGTTATACAATGGATCATCGCACATCTAATTAATGGTGGATTTCATAACATGAAGTAAGGTAATCACTACATAAGCCATATCAAGAGTAACAAAAACGAAGCCTAATACATGTGAATGAGAGCAAAATAAAATCCCACATCAGGGGAAATATTTTATTATAATTCAAACAAGTTACAAAATCTGAAATATGAAAATAAGTAAATCCTAAATTATCAGTCGAGCTCCAACGGCTCAACTGCAACGGCATAAAGTCCCTCATTGCCAATCTCCACCTCAGCCGTCCCTTGAATCTCGTTCTAGGGGTCTCCACCTGTTATCAATCCTGCATATATTTGGTGCAACCACACGATTGGTAAGTGAAAACTCAGCGGGAATTTCCCTCATAAATTCAACCGTAATACCTCATCCCAAAATGGGTTAACAATTCAAATTTGATTCAAAGGGCAATACACCTGTAACATCCCGAAAAATCGAGGGTCGAGTAGTAACTCAACACGTATTGTATGTATTGTATATCTATGTCGTTCATTTGTGTGGCCTACCATGATATGTGTGTTGCATGCACATGGTTCATCCACTTTTCTAAGTCCATTGGTATGGCCCATTGATGCAGCCCACTTGATGTATATGAGGCCCATTGGTGCGGCTCATTGATACGGCCCACTTGATGTATATGAGGCTCATTGGGGCGTCCCATTGAGCGGCCCATTATGATATATGTTAGGCCCATGTCATGCGGCCCATTGTGATGTGTATTAGGCCCATGTCATGCGGCCCACTATGATATATGTTAGGCCCATGTCATGCGGCCCATTGTGATATGTATTAGGCCCATGTCATGCGGCCAATTGTAATGTGTATTAGGCCCATGTCATGCAGCCCATTGTGATGTGTATTATGCCTAGGAATGTTGCTCGTTGTGATGTATTTGAGGCCCAGGTATGTGGCCCGTTGTAATGTATTTGTGGCCCATTTGATAAGGCCCATTGTGATGTATTTGTGGCCCGTATGGCGAGGCCCGATGTGGTGTATGTGTGGTCCTTGGGTAAGGCCCAATGCGATGAATGTGAGGAACGATGTAATGTGTGATTTCACTATAATGTATGTAACGATGTTTATGTGGGCCACTCCTTGGGAGCAATGTGGGTTAAATGTCGACATTGATGGGCAATGATGGTTGAATGTCCACATTGTGACCTTCCCTTAGGCCTTGTTAGGCCCATTCTCACTGATTCTGGTTGTCGAGGCCGATTCTGATTGTTGAGGTTGATTCCGATTGTCGAGGCCGATTCTAATTATATAGGCCGATTATCGAGGTAGATACCGATTGTTGAGGCCGATTCCGATTATCGAGGCCGATTCCAATTGTCGAGACTGATTGTCTAGGCCGATTCCGGTGGTTGAGGCCGATTCTGATTACCGAGGCCAATTCTGATTGTCGAGGCTGATTATCGAGGCCGATTTCGATTGTCGAGACCGATTCCAATTGTCGAGGTTGATTATCGAGGCCGATTCCGATTGTGGAGACCAATTGTCAAGGCCGATTTTGATTATCAAGGCCAATTCCAATTATCGAGGCTGATTCCGATTGTCTAGGCTGATTAGGATTGTCGAGGCCGATTTAGATTGTCAAGGCCGATTCTGATTATCGAGGCCGATTTCGATTATATAGGCCGATTATCGAGGGCGATTATCGGTGCCGGTTGACGATACCAATTATGAGTATAACATCGTGATACATGCCCATATACATCATCTACATGTTTGTCATAAGATGTGGTTGACCATTGCATATGTCATTGGGCAGGTTGTTATGAGCCTCCCTGATAGGTGGAGATTATCTCACATGAGTGCACAATATGCGCAAGATTGATGTATGACTGGATTTCATGACTCATGCATCTTGCATTGCGTGTTGTGATTACTGTACGCCCTAGCGACATCAGGGCCGTAGCCTCCACAGGCATGTCGTGGATGGCCAGATGGGACACTGAAAATCTGTTACTAGCATTGGGCACCATAGATGTCCCCGGGTGAAAATCCTTAATCCTCTGTGGCCAGGAGACGCCCCAACGTCTAGACCGAGTGGATACATGAGAGCCCAAGTGCTGAATACCAGTAAGTCGCGTCTCCCACTATGTCATGGTCGGTTGGGAGGGGGTGTGGCCTTACCCGCTCAAGGTTAATGGGCATAGCTAGGCTGAGTTTGAGCAGCTCGTAATTGGGTCTGCTATTAACGTGCGGGGTAGATATTGGTTGACACTAGCCAGGCGGATAGTGAGGCTCTTCCAGTGGACAACGATTGCATGTAGAGTGTACTAGACCCCGGTGATGATCCCAGAGATGTACAGTACTGATATGTGAACTTATTGAGCAGGAGTTTCATATTCAATCATTCATTCATTCACTATCCACTGGGGCTAGTGGTGCGCAACTATTTGTTATGTGTACCTTCGCAATGGTCAAGATTTTGGTTAGGGCGTGCGACTAACCTGAGATCAGGAGTTTACCACATTGAGTTTGACAATCGAAATTTAGGTATGAGACTGGTTTGGATAGAAGTCCCTTGTGGTGGGCCTCGTAGCTTACGATACTACGTACTATCATCCCAATTTCACACTCTAGTTTGGTCATTTCATTCGTATCGCATATTGCATTGCATCCTCAACATATAGCATTTGGTTTACTGTGCTTCTGTATTGTGTAACCTACTTAAAGTTGACGATATTCGTAAACTCGGTATCTGATATTTGGCTTACTATGTCTCCGCATTGCATAGCTGATATACATTGTTTCCTCAGTATATGATGTTGGCCTATTATGTTTTTACATCGCATAGCCTGGATAAGGCTAATGATATTTATGGACTTACCAGCATGTTTCCACATTACTCTGATATTGTACGATTTATGGATTGCCAGTATTTTCACTTACTCTGATATTTATATGCTTGGCACGTGCTTCGTACACACTTTCACCACCCTCTAAGCTTCCTATAAGCTTATGCATCATACACACTTTCACCAACAACGTTGAGCTTGGAGCATGCAGCTGTCTTCTGGAACTTTGATTTCAATATATGTATTTTGATTTCAGCACTATATTTAACTGTTTATATTACTGGATATGTGATGATAATGTTGCCTTTATGATTTGGGTAAACTTGTGGTTATGCTTCTTATGAGACAAATGTACATTGGAAAATCCTCCTTGTAGGATCCCAGGATCGGAATCTAGCATATGGGCACTAGGAGCCGAGAATGGGGTACTACGGAGGCTGTCGGCACTGGATTCGGGGATCGGGAATTTTGTGAGCCTGGTTTTCGAGTTTGGGACGTGACAAAGATAGAGATGGGCGCGAAATTGAAAAAAAAATGAGGATGCTAAGGCATTCCTTTTATAGCCATGCCACATGGTTCTGGCATTAAATGAGGAGCTAAACCGACGCCCCCCTGGGGAACCCCAGTCTAACACGTGGCAGCACCCTGTGCGTTGCTTAGGACTACCATCAAGTATCTCGCCATGTGTCTCTCTCTTATCGCTCCGCCCCTGAAATGATGCTCGTCCCGCCCGTACGATCTCGAGGAATGAATTGGCGCGTGGCGAAACGAGGCGACCTGCCTCGAAAGCTTTACTAAACCGCTAAACGAATAATAAAGGTTTCATCATGAGCTCGGTCCATGCACAACACAACCCAACTCCATTCTACTCCTCGACTGCCTTAAGTCGCCACAAGGAGTAGGGGGCTCACTGTTGGGGGAAAATATAACAAGTCCCTAAGTCGGCTTAAGCATCGGACCGACCCAGTTGATATGCCTCAGACTCGCCAGGCACCGAGTCTAATTGTCACTTATGTCTGATTCGCTGGATGGAGAGACATAGCCCGGACTCACTAGGCCCGAGCCTGACCGTGACCTACATGCCCTGAGCCACGAAGCGAGACCTCCAAGTAAGATCAATACGTCTCTAGGTCCCCCTGCGGATCTCATAGAGATAACTACGCACCGACCCATTTCATTGGTCGAACCCTAGTTCAGACCGAGCTCTAGTCCGACCCACCCTCTCAGTCAGTCAATAGAGCGGTTGGAGATTTGCCTAATGACCCATCCTAACACAACAGTGTTCAAAAGATAACGATTTGCCGAGCCCCATCACTCCTTCTTTCGGAAGCTGTTTATTAAGCTCCACCTTAGCTGACTCAAGAAATCGGCCCCGCATCTCCATCCGAGATCTTCGGAAGATAATCTTTGATCCTGAAGATCTAGGAAGATCAAAGATTGTAGGATCATTCAAAATAAAGATCTATTCCAGTTAGGAAAGCTTTTTGAGGACTCCACCCCTATAAATGGGGACACCGATAGGTGAAAGGTACGCACACATTCTCGCCCTAACACCATTACTCCTAGACCCAGATTCTGACTTTAGCATCGGAAGGTCCCCTGATCAAGCCAGGGTCTCCTTTGTTTTCTTCTCGCATAGGTCTTCGAGTACCACGAAGGGGGCAAGCTGAAAACAACATCAACAATAATGATGCTCACTATTGAAACCATCTTAAGGCCTAACGTGATGTTTATTTACCATCCAACTTATTAATAAGGTCATGACCTAGAATTGGATGAAGGGAAAAAATACAAATATCATCTTTATCCAAAACTTCTATGGCCCCAAGAAGTTTGGAACAGTAGTGTTCAATCCCCACCGTGTGGTCTACTTGATCCTTGAATCTGCCTCCGTTTAGGAATTTTTTTCTTAAAATGATGTGGAAAAATGGATAGACGATGTGGATAAAGCCATATATTACAGTGGCCCCCTTAGAGCCCCTGCATTTGCCGAGCTTGACACAGGCGGGGATTGTACCCAATCCGCGTCCAAGCAATCGCTTCGCAGTTACACGAGGTAGAGTTGCCTATAAGTCCATGTTGTCCATCAAACTGCTCAGGTCATCATAATTTGGATGAAAAATGTTTCAAAATTAGACAACTCTACCAATGTGCTTAATGGACTTTAAATGGACTGTGAAGAAATTAATAAAATAAAAATTAGAGGAAAAGGACACATATAGTTCCTGACAGTTTAATATTATGGACTTTGCTAAAGCATCCCCAAAAAATGTACGTGTCTTTTACCAAATAATGTTTTGAGTAAGCAAAATTCCTATGGTATTAATTTAATAAAATACTCTCTTTTACTTTTTATTTTTAAAGTTACAAATAAGAAAAGTGTGTAGGGAGCGAAGGTGAGTTTGTATTTGCCTTTTCTTCTAAATACGGTTTTGGTTTGGATTCTCTAGTAGAGGCATGGTTGTTATATGAGGGGTTATCCTGAAGCGTGAGAAGAGGTTTCATGAAAATTCTTGTTCAAAGTGACTCTGTTAGTGCACCTTGTTTGTCAATCACATGCGTCGGTGTGTGTCAGGGAGTCGGTTGAGACCTTATAAGCCAAAGATCAAATATGCAAGAAGATTGGAGTATCAATGTGTGAAGAATGGGTATATGAGGTGCCTTGGTGACCCCAACCTTGACCCAAAATAACCCTTAGCCTCTAGACGATCCTAATATTTTAAGGTAAACCTTATTTAATAATCCATAGCCTTATGAACTTTAATTGGAACATGATAAATAAGGCTAGAAGAGGTGTGAAGCTTATGTGAAATCATATGCCCAAAACAATAGTTTTTGAGTGGTCCTCAATCCCATCGACAGGCTGTCGATGGGTCTCGATGACATCGAAGATCCACTCAATGGTATCAAGTATGAAATTTGAAAATTTCTAGCAAGCTTTGCCTTGCATATCTAAGCTTCTTGATGTAAATGAGATATCACTTGATGTTAATGCACTGATTTGTGCATCTTGTTTATCAATCACGTGAGTCCATGTGTCATGTAGTTGGTTAAGCCATTGTAAGTTGAAGAGCGAAGATACAAGAGGACATGAGCATCAAAGAGCATTGAACTAGTAAATGAGATGCCTTGGTGACCCAAAACAACCATTGAACCTCTAGCTGGCTTTAATCATATAGGTAAACCTTGTGGATCATCCATTAGCCTTTGTGTCTAATTGGAGCATGATAAATACGAGTAAAAGAGGTGTAAAGTTGTTGTGAAATCGTATGCCCGAATTAACAGTTTTTCAAGTGGTGCTCAATCTCATCGAACATTCCTTTAGGGGTCTTCGATAGTATCTGTTAGGTGAAAAATCAGATAAGTTTGATAGGTCGACCTATGGAATGCACCAACTCTACTAATCAGCACGGTCCCAAAGGGATTCAAGCCTTAAGGGACATTTATTTCCAAAAACACGCCAACCTTTAAGGAGGTTGGCGCAACTGTAAGGATACTCAAAGAGGATGCAACTGTAAGTCCACTCAAATGGCCAATTATCGACCTAACCTATAGGTCGGCCTTAACTCGGCTATAGGTTGGCTATAGCTTGGCTATAGGTCGGCCATAACTCATTCATAGCTCGATCATAGCTCAATCATAGCTTGGAATAATCTCTAAAATAAGGCAAATGCCGGTTCAAAGGAAAGATCAATATGGATTGTATGATCTACTCCCGGATCAACAGTCTGAGAATCTCTCTAATGGCCCAAAGATCTCTCTTAAGATCTTCGGAGGATCAAATCAAATCCCAAGAACCTCAGACAACAATAATCTCGAGAAGATCCCGAACGAATCTCTGAATGGATTCGTCTCTGTCGCATAAAAAACGACTCCTCCTTACGGCTGTCTTCCTTCTCCTATAAATAGAGGTACCCCCAGCCAAGGTAAGGTAGGCATTCCATATCCCTATACTCGATTGGTGACTCTTTTACAAAAGAGATCCTACCTTACAAAAGACCCAAGGTCCTGACTTAGGCATCGGAGGGTCCCCTGTACAATCCAGGGTCTCCTTTGTTTCTTGTTTTCGTTTATGTATCTCAAAGGGTTAATCAAGGAGGGTCTACCGGAAAACTGCATCAATAGTTTGGTACCATTTGTGGGAACGACGTCTTAAGCTATTCCAGCTTGACCAGATAAACTTCGGATAAGCTATAATGGCGAGAGGGAAGAAGAGAACTCGAGCCTCCCCAGTTGCAACTCTAATTGCACCTGAACACACAACGCCACCCCCGGAACAACCCGAGCAACCGGAAAATCATCAGGGCTCATCATCATAACATCAAGTGAATTCTGCTTCTGGGAGGTAGGGTCAGCGATCTCGTGCAAAGGGAGGTTGGTTGAACTCCCTCGAAAAAGAGGTCGGAATGATCAGAGAGAACATGAGCTACATGAGACAGATGTTGGAACAACTACAACCCCAACATGTGTAGAGAACCGATAGGGAAGATGAACAAGTGGGCAATAACCCTCTTCAACCTTCCTACACGCGAGTAACCTCTCAGAGAAGCCGACCGCCCTCTTAAAAGAGCCAACAACATAGCTCAACCAGACTAGACCCATTTCACATTTTGAAAACTATGACTTTGCCTGCTTCCGACCTACACCATGAGCTAGATCGGAAGAAGAACGGTAAGGCCCCAGTCGAAACTACTGCTAAAACCAGCGAACCCTAGGAGGCCGAGCTAAAAATTTTACGAGATAAGATTGAAGACATGCAACAAGCTTACCGAACCAATGCGCCTGATGCGGACCACAATGAAGTAATTCGACCCCCCATTTACTGCCGACATTATGTAGGCGCGACTGCCGGACAGGTTTCGATTGCCCCAGATCACTCCCTTCTTAGGGAATACCGACCCGTCGGAGCATATGGAGTCCTTCAGAGTGTACATGGAACTCCACGATACCTCTGATATGGTCATGTGCCGAGCCTTTTCTCTAACCCTGGTTGGAGCTGCCCGACTGTGGTTCAAGCAGTTAAAGCCGAACTCCATCAGTTCATTCTCTCAACTCAGCCAAGCCTTCATCATGAACTTCATTAGAGGAAAGAAGAGGCTCAAAGCACCCGCCTCACCTCCTTCAGATCATCCAGAAAGAGGGAGAGCTCTTGAAAGACTACATTAAGCGCTTAATCTGGAAGCCTTGTAGGTCCATAAGCACTCGGAAGAGCTCGCCCTCAATGCCATCATTATCGGATTGAGAGATAAGCAGTTCATCTTCTTGCTGAATAAGAATCCTCCTACAACGATGGCAGAACTACTGAACAGGTCCCAGAAGTACGCCAATGCTAAGGAATCTCGAATCCTACGAGAGGTCGTACAAAACAAAGCCCCTCCAATCAAGGAGCAGTAGACAAAAGCATAACCAAGTTCGGCCAATAGGAATAGGAAAAGGAAGGATGACCAATCGTGGGACAAGCAGCCCGATAGTAAGTTTAAGACTTACACTCCCCTAAAAAAAACCCCCGAAGAAGTTCTGATGGAGATCTTGGATTAGTGTCTCCTCAACTAGCCGAATAAGATGAAGTCCGATCCCAAAAAATAGAAGTACGAACAAGTATTGCCACTTTCATCGGGATCACGGACACAACACAAGTGATTGCTTTGATCTTGAACAAGAGGTCGAAGCACTCATTCGTAGTGTCCATCTTAGGGAGTATGTTAACTATAGAGGAGATCAGGTCACAGGGAAAGATAATAAGCCCGTTAACAATGAATCAACTGCCGAGATCGGCACTATCTTCGAAGGCCACGGAGGCAGAGGAGACTCAAACAATGCTCGAAAGGTACATGCCAGGAGCATTGGTCATCCCGAAGATGAAGTCCTATTAATTGGGTGACCTCTGAAAGAATAAAAAGTGGAGAACCATAGCCTGACCTTCACTGAAGAAGATGCCCAAGGAATCCATCACCCACGCAATGATGCGCTTATGGTCACCTTGACCATAGCTAACCGAAAGGTGTTTCGTATCCTCGTTGACACCAGATCGTCGGCTGATGTCCTCTTCACTCAGGCATTCGACAAAATGGGGGTTGGTCGATCTCTACTTTGTCCCGTTAAGACCCCGTTGCTTAGTTTCTAAGGTGGGAAGTCATCCGAAGGGGCAATTCAACTCCCACTCATGGTCGGGGACGGACAAAACCAAGTCACGACAATGGTCAACTTCTTGGTAGTATATTGCCCATCCATTTACAACACAATCCTTGGCCGACCATCTCTGAATGCCCTGCGAGCTGTGGTCTCGACTACAACTTAGCTATGAAGTTCCCAACCGAGCAAGGGGTTGGGCCAGTAAAGGGCGACCAACATGATGCCCGACAGTGTTATTCAATGGCACTAAGAACCACACACTAGACTATGATTGTTACTTCACTGGATCCTCTTGAAGACTTTGAAGAAAGGGGTCGTCCCATGGAAGACCTTGTTCCCGTCCCACTGGACAAATTCGTCCCTTCCAAAACTATTCAAATTGTGTCGTCCCTAACGGCACCATTACGAGATCCTCCGACGCTATGCGGATGTCTTCGCATGGCCTCATGAAGAAATGTCTAGCATCGACTCCAAGATCATTGTACACCGGCTGAACGTCGACCCTGCTCACCGACCAATTAGACAAAAGCGTCGTGCGCTCAGTCCCGAACGATATGCAGTTATAACAGGAGATATCGACAAACTCCTTAAAGTTGGATTCGATGAGGAAGTTTATTATCCAGACTGGATAGCCAACATTGTGTTGGTGAAGAAGGCGAATGGGAAATGGCTGGTCTGTGTGGACTATATAGACCTGAACAAGGCTTGTCCTAAATATAGCTTTCCTGTCCCCCTTAATCGACCAACTGGTCGACAGCACAGCTGGGCACGAGCTGCTAAGTTTCATGGATGCATCTCCAATTATAATCAAATTATAATGCATCCACATGATAAAACAAAAACCGCCTTTGTCACTGACAAAGGCATTTATTGTTACCGAGTAATGCCTTTTGGATTGAAAAATGCAGGTGCCACTTATCAGCGATTGGTCAACAAAATGTTCGCCCAGCAGATAGGGTGAACAATGGAAGTCTATGTCAATGATATGCTCATCAAGAGCATCAAAGCTACAGACCATATCACTGACCACGAGGAAATATTCCTTATCCTTCGCAAGTACTGGATGAAGCTAAACCCGAACAAATGTGCCTTCGAGATTAGCTCAGGAAAGTTCCTCAGCTTTTTGGTCAGCTAACGAGGAATTGAAGCGAACACCAAGAAAATCAAGGCTCTCCTTGATATGCAATTGCCAAAGACGACCAAAGACGTTCAACGACTCACAGGGAGGATTGTTTCCCTTAAACATTTCATGTCCCGAGTTACAGACAAATGTCTCCCCTTCTTCAAACAGTTGAAGAGGAAACAAGTGGTAGACTGGACAGAAGAATGCGAGGTTGCCTTCCAACAACTTAAGCAATACCTAAGGTCACCACCACTGCTCTCCAAACCCGAGCAGGGAGAGCCCCTACTATTATACTTGGTTGTTTCTAATGCAGTGGTCAGCTTGGCTTTAATTGGGGAACACGAGGGAAAGCAATTCCCAGTATACTATGTCAGCAAAGCCTTAGTTTCATCCGAGACAAGATATCCATCCTTGGAAAAATTAGCATTGGCTTTAGTTATTTCTTCTCAACGCTTGCAGTCGTACTTCCAAGCTCATACCATCGTCATCTTAACCGATCAACCACTACGTCAAGTGCTCCAAAAACCCGAAGCTTCAGGACGACTGACTAAGTGGGTAATCAAGTTAAGTGATTTCGACATCAAGTTCCAGCCCTGAGCAACCATTAAAGGTTAGGCAGTGACTGATTTAATCATTAAACTAACTCCTACACCCGAGCAAATTACCAACCTACCTAGGCTGGAGCCTGTCCCAAGTGTAACTCCCAACCAAATATCTGCTGAATCATAGACTCCCATGCACTTCCCGACCCACCCAGGTGGACACTTTACATTAATGGCTCATCCAACGCTAAAGTAAGTGGGGTTGGGATAGTCTTCGAGACACCAGACCATACATGCATGTAATATGCCTTAAGATTCAGATTTTAAGCCTCCAACAATACAATAGAATATGAAGCCCTGCTTGTCGGACTTAAGCTGGCAGCCAACATGGGGCCTTAGACCTCGAAGTCTTACGGATTCACAATTGGTCGTCAATCAAATAGATGAAACATACAAGGCCAAGAAGGAATGCATGAAAGCGTATCTACGGAAGGCCAAAGAATTGATCGGAAAGTTTCAAAAATGTAGTGTGCCCCTGATCCCTCGGACCGAGAATTTCAAAGCCAATGTGCTGGCTAAAGTAGCCATTGCAGACGAAGAAGACATTCTGAGATCCATCCCAATCGAGTTCCTTACGCGACCTAGTATCGATGAGGCTGTAAGACCCGCATCATAGACCGTACCGTTCCGTAGGTTTCCGCGGTCTTTCCGGTCGAATTTCGACAACCTTCGACCCTTAACCGGTGTTGCGCGCGACCCTGATTCACACGCTGTCAACCCGAGTCGACTCAACCCGAGACTTGTACCATTGCGACCGCACCGTCGCCGCGATTCCGATGCCGCGACTCGCGCGCCGAGGCGATACTCTGGCTAGAAGATGTAGGCCAGCGTTCGGTGCGAGGAAAAACACCGCGCGTTACGAAACCCAAGAGAATCTCTACGATGTGTCACATCAATCCATCAATCCATCAATCCATCAACCCATCAATCTCAAGGGTCAAGTACACATCACTCACACTCTTCCCCAAGCAACCACAAAAGTCAAAAAGTTCTTACAAGCCCATACCTTTCTTACACAAAATGCCTCCAAAGTCAAAAAAGTCTCTTACACCCCATCACACCACATCCATCACACCACATCCATCACTCCTCTTTCTTTACAACCCTCTCTCTCTCTTTATTTGCAAATCCATTCCCAAGCAAAAGAGAGAGCACCATACGTGAGCCCTTCCCCTTTCCTTCCAAGCCACAAGTGTGACCCACCTTTCCACCCTCTCATCTCTCATCCTAGCCTTCCATTTCTCATCTCCACCATCAAAGAGGAGCACAAGGAGACCGGCAAGCCGAGGGAGCAAGAAGGAAGCGGTGGGTGATATTAGATCCTTGTTTTTCCTTCATTTTGTTGATTAAGGGTCCATTTATGTGGGACCCACCTTGATGTATATTTGTATGAGGGACCCATAGTGGCGGGGTCCCTCCATACTCACCGATCTCTCTCTATGTCTCACTCTCTATCTCTCTATTTCTTTTTTTTTTTCCCTTTTGACCATGTGATGGTTGTGTGGTCCACTTGGATGGACCCCACCATGAGGTAGGTGTTGTATTCAAACCATTCACAGGTGGGGCCACTTGAAATGTGTTGTACCCACACCATCCTTTCATTTGGTGGCCCACCCAAGTGGGGCCCACCTCAAATGCATGCGGCGCCAAGTCCGTCCAGACGCTGGACGTGGCCTGGGAATGAAAAAAAAAAAAAAGGGACAGCTTGTTATAAGCTTTTGGGGTGGCTCCCCTGTGTAGGCCCCACCTTGCTGTATCTGTTCAATCCGCGCCGTCCATCCTCTCCACAAGTAGGTTCTAAGCGTTGAGCCGAAAAATGACGTAAATCCGATACTCAGGCGGGCCGTACCATAGAAAACAGTGTATTTTACCGTTCAAAACTTCTAAGGCCCACCATACCTCACCTATACACCAAAAAAATTCAAACTTTGGACTCCTTTGATGTATTCCAGGCCCAAGAATGCAATGGACGGGCTGGATCTCCAGGAAGTGGGCCCCACACGCTGTTCCTGCAAGAAAACAAAAAAAAAAAGAAAAAGGAAGAAGCAGAGGCTTCTGCCTCTGCCGTGTCAGGCGGGCGCAGGCAGCGCCTGCGCGCTGGTTGGTGGACGGACTGGGCCACCCACGGCCCTTAGCCGTGGGCCCCACCATGATGTATTTATTTTATCTACTCCGTCCATTTGGTGGGCCACGACCTTA
Organism: Magnolia officinalis; assembly: GCA_021015155.1. Classification (NCBI taxonomy): domain Eukaryota; kingdom Viridiplantae; phylum Streptophyta; class Magnoliopsida; order Magnoliales; family Magnoliaceae; genus Magnolia; species Magnolia officinalis. Next base: position 31,417,268 of record JAJHSJ010000009.1, read on the forward strand.
AGTGGGTCCCCTCCAAAGATCAGGCCCATCCAGCGTCCTGGTGGCCCACACCAATGGAAACAGTGTGAATTGAAAGTCTACCATTGAAACCATTTTTGGGGCCCACCAGAGTTTCTGATCGAGCTGAAATTTGTGGTTTCCCTCCACCCAGGCCAGGGCGACCTTATCAACGGGTTGGATGGCATAAAAAAACAATGGGGTGGGCCCCACATGGGACCCACTATGATGTATGTGTTCCGCTCCACCGTCCGCTGGACGGTGGAGCCCCTTGTAAAGTATGTGTTTCCCACCGTCCAGTGGACGGTGGGTGTGAGGCGTGTGTGCGTGCGTGCATGTGTGCGTGCGTGTGTGTGCATGGTGCGTGTGCTGTGTGTGTGTGTGTGTCTATAATATATATATATATATATATATATATATATATATATATATATATATATATATATATATATATATATATTTATTTATTTATTTCTATATATATGCATGTTATATTATATATACATATTACATATTATATATATAATATATCTTTATTATTTTGGGTTGTTTATATACATTATGGCGGGCCCGCATGTGGACCCCACCATGATGTACATATGGCACCCAATCCGTTTATCCATTTTGAAATATCATTTCATGGCTTGGGTTAAAAGGATGAGGCGGATCTAACCTTCTGTGGGCCACTTTGATGTCTGAGTGAGGCCCACCTTTGTATTTATAGAGGCCCATGTGATTAGGCCCATATTGATGCATTTGTGGCCGTTATTGAGGCCCACCTTGATACGCAAGAGGCCCATATGATTAGGCCACCTTGATATAGTTAAGGCCCAACCATTGAGGCCCACCTGATATACTTAAAGGCCCAGGGGTTAAGGCCCATCGAGATGTGTTAGGGCCTATGGGTTAGGGCCCATTCGATGTACATATGAGGCTCGTTCGATGTTGCCATTTGATGTACTTATGATCCATGAGGTTAGGCCCATTGCAATGCACTTAAGGCCCATTGGTGCGGCCCATTGATGTGGCCCTCTTGATGAATATAAGGCCCATGTGACACGGCCCATTCGATGTATTTAAAGCCCAATGGGATGTACCTAAAGTCCATTGCAATGTGTGATCCCTTCATGGTTTATGTAATGATGTTTACGACAGATAACGCCTTGGGAGCAATGCTGGTTTGACGTCCACATTGCAAGTATAATGTTGGTTAAATGTCCGCACTGCGACTCTCCCTAGGGCCCATTGATGGGCCGTACTTGTTGCATGTAGGCCGTCTAGGCCCATCTGCGTTGTAAGCACAGTTCATTACCTCATTACATGTTTAGTATAGTTCCATGACTCATGATCATACGCATCATATGTGTGCTTGATATGAGAGGTGACTGATCATAGCATATGCCTTCGGGCAGATTGATTAGGGGCTCCCGGTTAGGCGGTGTTGCCCTACATGAGCGCATGATACGCGCAGGATTGCTGCATGATTGGATAGTGTGTTTCATACATTCGCATTGTGTGATGTGGTTACTGTATGCCCTAGCGACATCAGGGTCATAGCCTCCACAGGCGTATCGTGGTTGGCAGGATTGGATACCGGAAATCTTGTTCTACATGGGGTGCTATAGATATCCCTGGGTGAAAGTCCCTAAACCCTTATGGTACCAAGAGGTTGCTCCAACGTCTAGACCGAGTGGGTGCATGAGCGCCGATGGCCGATTACCAGGAGGCTGCGCTTTCCACTGTGTCGTGGTCGGTTGGAAGGGGGTGCGGCCTTACCTGCCCGAGGGGAGGGGGCAATGCTAGGCTGAGTCTGACCAGCTCGAGGAATGGGTCCGCTATCGACGAGCCGAGCCCGATATTGGCAGGCGGGTAGTGAGGTCTCTTCCACTTACCTTATTGCGCGCGATGGGGCGGCAATCTGGTTTAGAGTGTACTAGACCCCGGTGATATTCCAGATTTTGAGCTATACTGATATGTGGACTTAGATGAGGATTTGTATGCTTGAGTTGCATTTCGCATCGCATGGCCTTGGTATGGCCGACATCTTTCATGCCTTGCATTGCCTAGCCTTGGTACGGCTAGTAGTATTCATGGATTCACCAGCATGTTCCGCATTACTCTGATACTCCATACTGCATTACTACCTTGCGCACACACTTTCACCACCCTCTAAGCTTTCTATAAGCTTATGCACGACCGTTGCGTGCAGGTGACGCGAGGACGCAGCAGCGCTGAGGCAGGAGCGCAGAGCAGATCTTTTGGAGCTTTTTGTCCATTCTCATTGTATTTCCCTTCATGCTCATTGTACTTGTAAAGTTTTTGATCATAGTGGAAATGTGATGGAGTTTTTGGTTGTTGTTTGTGGGTTATGCCTTTGGTTATGCTTATTACGATTCAAACTGATATTAGAAATCCTCCTCGTAGCATCCCAGGATCGGAACCTGGCGAATGGGCGCCGGGAGCCGAGAATGGGGTTCTACGGAGGCTGTCGGCACCGGATTCGGCGATCGAGAGTTTTGTGAGCCCGGTCCCCGAGTTTGGGGCGTGACAGAGGCCGACCTCGCTGCAGTACTTCCAGTAAGTTCGGAACCAACTTGGATGGACCAAATCATCGAATATCTCAAAGAGGGTAAAGTACCCGAATATCAGATGAAGGCACGTAAGTTACGAAATAAAGTGAACCGCTACACCATACTTAATGACGTCCTCTACAAAAAAAAAAGAATTCTATCTCCCCTACCTTAGATGCCTCCGACCGGAGGAAATAGAGTACATCCTAAGGGAGACCCATGAAGGGATCTTTAGAAACCACTCTGGAGGCCAAGCTTTAGCCCACAAGGTCATTCGGCAAGGTTATTATTGGCCGACCATCCAATCCGATGCTGAGAAATTTGCTAAGAAGTGTGATAAGTGCCAACCTTTGCGAACATACCTCGACAGCCACCTGAAGAGCTTGCCCCTATGACCAGACGATGGTCGTTCGCTTAATGGGGAATCGACATCATTGGTCCTCTCCTGACTGGTAAGGGTCAGACCAAGTTCACTGTAGTAGCAATCTGTAAGGCCCATATTCTAGTCCGTACCATTCCTTAGACTACCGCGATCCTCCCTGTCGAATTCCGGCAACCTGCGACCTTTAATCGATGCGCGTGACCTTAAGTTGTATCCCGTAAATTTGAGTTATCTCGACCTAAGATTTATACCATTGCGACGTCTTCCTCACCGATGCAATACCCAGGCCAGGATATGTGGGCCCACGTTTATCTCGAAGAAAAGTTGTGCATTTGTAATCCCGAGAGAATCTCTACAACCCATCCCATCAATCAATTAAGTAAAGTCAAGTACACATCCCATCCCTAGCCCATGCTTTGTTTCTCCCCAATACAAGCAACCCACCTAAGTCAACTCTCAAGTCAAGTACATCCATCACTCACTCCATCCATCACTCACTCCATCCATCACTCTTACAACCCTCTCTCTCTCTCTCTCTCTCTCTCTCTCTCTCTCTCTCTCTTTCTCCACCCATTCCAAGCTACCAAGTGTGGACGTCCAAGCTCTTCCCAAAAGAGAACCAAGTGTGGCCCACTTCATACCCCCAACTCACTCATCCTAGCCCTTCAATCCTCATCATCTTCCATCAAAGAGAGAGTTAAGGAGTTTGGCATTTAATCGGACCAAGAAGATCTAATGGTGGGTGATTTGTAGGTTAGATTGTGTATTTAATGACGGGCCACGTGGGGCCTACCGATTGATTGTATGGATCTCACTTTGGACCTTAGGTGTGGCCGATGGCCCACCATGATCCATATGTTCATCCCATGATGGGGCCATTCCCCAAGGATCCCATCATGATGTTATTTTCCTATTGATTGAAGGTCATCTAAACCTTGCATTTTGGTGGAAAAGAGATCTCCACTGTTGATTTAATTGATGGGCCTACAAGTATTGGGACCCACTTGATGTACTCTTTGTAATGAATGAAAGGGAGCGCTCATAATGGCGGAGCCCCTCCCCTCACTTTTTCCCTGGTTTGCTGGCCCACCTATTAGACACATGTAAGGACGATCCAGATCGTCTAGCAGGTGGGAGGGTCTTGCTGTCCACCCTACTGGACTGATCATCCAAATGGACAGTCTAGATGATGGGAAAATACAAATGACAGCTTGATCTTCTAGCTGGTGAGCAACACATGTGTGGACCCCACCTTGATGTGACATGTATCCACACCATCTGTCCAATACAAACCAGGCCAGTAGGGCCGACTGCCCAGCACACCATCCCCATCTAGCTCCCCGTCCATTTTAGACAGGCCTGACAGAAGGAAAAAATTCAAATATCAATTTAATTTAAATTATGGGCCACTCATGTGGACCCCACCTTAATGTATGTATCTAATCCACACCGTCCATCTAATTTCCCAGCTCATTTTAGGCGTTGGGCCGAAAAATGAAGCCAACCAAATCTCTAGCAGGCCATGTTGTAGAAAATAGTGATAGTAGTGAAGTAAATTGATAAGTCCCACTGTGATGTTTTTGTATGTCTAAACATATCAAATATTGAGCTTGTTAGGCCCGTCACGAACTCGGGAACCAACCGGCAGAGTGGATCCTCCTGATGTGGGCCCCACCTATGAAAAACCATCATAAAAAAAACATATATATTGTAGAGGGGCTGGACAACCGTTGTTGTTGACGTCCAACGTCTAGAGGACGCTGCAGCATCCTGCTGGTGGATGTGGCTGGGAGGGTGGGCCCCACCATAGGCCCCACCATGATGTATGTCGAATATCAGCACCATGCATTTGATGGGTCCCCTTTAAAGAATGGGTTTCCCAAAAAAAAAATCAGCCGTACACGGAACTCAGGTGGTCCACACTACAAAAAGTAGCAAGAGATTGAACGTCTACCATTGAAACCCTTTCTAGGTCACAAAAGTTTTGGATCTATATGAAATTTGTTTTTCCTCTTAATTTAGGTCTTTGTGACCTTATGATCAGATTGGATGGAAAATAACATTATGGTGGGTCCCACATGGGACCAACTCTATAGAAGAGGATTGGCTGGTGTACGCTTACACCAGCTATATAGTTGTTGTATTAAAAGTCAGCTAGTTTGTGGGTCTACCATGAGTATGTGTATATATACACCATCCAGATGGCTGGACGGTACGACCCACTGTTGATGCATATGTTGTATATCCACACCGTCTAGATGGTTGGACGGTGGGACCCACCGTTGATGCATATGTTGTATATCCACACCGTCCAGATGGTTGGACGGTGGGACCCACCATTGATGTATATGTTCTATATCAAACTGTCCATCTATAGACCCCACCAGCTACATAGTTGTTCCATTGACGTCAGCAAGCTATGTGAGTTTGATTATGAGGTATGTGCAATATCCAAACCGTCCAGTCCATTGGATGTGGACCCCACTATGATTTATATATTTCATCCGCACCATCCAGCCGTTTGGGACGGTGCTGGACGCACATGATGTATGTGTTATATCCACGACGCCAAAGGCCAAACTCGGGCCCCACTTATGTATCTGTTTCATGCAGGTCGTCCATCCATGTGGCCCACCGTGTTGAGGCCCATCTTGTTGTATAGGAGGCCCATGTGATGTAGGGCTCACCTAATGAATATGAGGCCCTTTGTTATGGCCCATGTGTTGCAGCCCACTTGATGTACATGAGCCCCATGAGATGCGGCCCACTATGATGTATATTAGGCCCATGTGAGAGGCTCATTGTGATGTATATTAGGTCCATGTGAGAGGCTCATTATGATGTATATTAGGCCCGTGTGAGAGGTCCATTGTGATGTATATGAGGCCCATGAGATGAGGCCCTTTTGTGATTGTTTATGAGGCCCATTGAAAGTGTGAGGCCCACCGTGATGTACGTGCTATATACACACTGTTTACCCATTTTTAGGCCGTGGGCCCCGCTGCCTTATGCAGTCCTACCATGTATGATAATGGGCACACGCTGTCCATCCATTTCATAAATAGTCGGAGGGCCGAGAGTCTCGTTATGATTCTGATTTCGATTTTTATATGGACCACACCATAGGACAATGGTGGTTAAATGTCCACCATTGTAAACTTTTAAAAGGCCCATTGTTAAGCACATTTTCACCAATACCCTAGTGGGCTAACCCAAACTGTTGGGCCCCCACCGATGATAGTAATATCCATTTTCCCGTGGGGCGGCCTTGTGAGACCCACCTAGCTGTATGTATGGTATACACACGCTCTCCATCCTTTTTTTCAGATTTGTATAAGGGTCGTGGGCCCCATCGTGAGTTAGATCCCACTCCTCTAATGGGCCGCATTGTAGGAACAATGGGGGTTAAAGGTCCACCATTGTAAATCTTCCTAGGGCCTATTGCTAAGTCTAATCCCATCTTCCCTTACTGGGTTATCCCAAATCTTTGGGCCCCATTGATGTTAGTAATACCCGTCTCTCTTATTGGGCTAACCCAAACCGTTGGGCCCCATTGATGCTAGTACCTTCCCACCATGCCCTGTAGGGTTGTCCAAACCTTGGAGCCCACATTATGTTCATACCAGGCCTTTCATAGAAATGCGACCCATCTAGAATCATGTTTTGCCTAAGCTTAACGACCATACCCAAGGTCCACTTAGGAGTTGAGCGGGCTATCCAATCTGTTAGAGGGACATAGTCCTAGATGTATGAACTCCACCAAACCCACTTTGTGTACATATTGGGCTTCCCATAGGAAAGCCCAGTCTATTACATGATATAAAGATTTAGGAAGCCCAATTGTTCACCCTGTTAGCTCACCTTGTGAGCTCACCTTGTCATATACTCACTTGACTCACCATGAGAGGTGTATCTTACCCTTATACCCATTTATTAGGAACTCGTGACATATCATATCATCTACACCATCCGTCTCTTTATTGAGACAAATGCGAGGTCCATCTTGGACATTAGTGTATCATCTAGGCAATTTGTTGCTTAATACATCATCAACCCTTGTCATAGATAAAAGAATATGTAGTATCAGATTCAGTATATCCACCATATAGAGCTTATCTCGATGTATGGGTAAGATCCGCCGTCCTTATGGTGGACCCCTTCTTGGAATATATGATATATCAGTGCCTTGGAAATCTAATGTAATATAATATGGGACATGCCGCATGGACTCCTATAGTTATAAAAGGAGCATGTTGTTTAGTTTATACTCTGGGTATGAGACATGCCAATGAAGGTCGACTATGGATTATTGTTGTCCACCTTATCAGATAATCACTCCTGTGTACTTTATTACTGAAATGGTGGTAAAGACCACACTAGTTGAAGAAGGAATATGCCAGCATGTCCTAGAGGGGGGGTGAATAGGACCTTTTTAAATTTTATATGATTTATAGAGAAAAACTACTTCACTAATCATATGATCATGCAATTCTCAAGATTACTCAAATGTAACTCTACTGGCTTCCAAGCCTGGTAGAGGATCCAATCACAAATTGCTTAAAGAGTAAACAATATAAAGTCTAGTTCATGATAGATATGACTGTGTAGGTGTGTGAGAAGTGATCAGATATTCAGATACGGAAATATTAATGCAAAATCACTCAATCAAAATAACAATCTCAAACACAGTCATTTTATAGTGGTTCGACGATAAGTCTACTCCACTCCCGGTTGCCGCACTCCACCCTTGAGTGTACCGAATTTCACTAAGGAGGTTTCCCAGGATTCACCTCAAACCTAAGGTTTTAAATCAGGTTCACAATCAACCTTTACACAGAGGTTTCTACTCGGTTCACCTCTAACCTTGGAGTTTTACTGGTTCACTCCTGACTAGATGTTTATGCTCTCCATAGAGCAAGGGTCCACACAACGCACCCAGATGTTTATGCTCTCCACAGAGTAAGGGTTCACACAATGCACCCACTACGTACACTCCAGCCGGAGGCCTCCTTGAGGACTTCAAAGGGTGAGAACCACTTAAGATCCAATCCTAGAAAGGAATGATCATAAGTGTCCTCTTGGACTCTAGATACTTACAAATAAGTTGATGAGTCCCATTCAACGCAATGACGAAGATCTCCTCCTTGTTGTTGAAGAGTCTTTGGCTTCCTTGATGGGCAACACAAAAGATGTACCAGTACTTGGCTTCGGGTTGGGTCAAGGTTATGATGGAATCCTACTCTCTAAAGATTTTCCTATAGGGAAGATAGAGTAGTTCCAATCATCAAGGCATTCAAGGCATCCCGGCTTAATGATTTGCCATTAAGGTAGTAGATGGAGGATCCTTGAATGAGAAAGTTCATTCCCCAATCCACTCTATTGAATATCAATGGTGAGGGTGGATTGGAGGATGAACTACCTTGAGGAAAAGGGCTTTAGATATAAGATGTAAATTGAAACACTCAAAAGATCTTTCTTCTTTCTCTCTCACAGCAACAAAAGACAAGTCCTCTATATATAGGTAAAAAGTTTTAACGGATATAAAACGGTTACATTTATGACAGAGTTCGATATCATCGAGCAGGTTCGATATCATCGAGCGTATACTCTCGATAGCATCGATGGTCTGCTCGATGACTCGGACTCAATGTCATACGCTTTTGAAACTCTTTGCCAATTGGTCGATGAATCGAAACTATTGTCAATGTCATTAAATTTCGAACTCTGATTCCATTGATGACAGGTTCGATCCATCGACACTTGAAAAATGAGAGAGACTTGACTTTGAAATATTTCAGGTTTTCATGAGTGATCGGGGAACCATTGAGATCATCAGAATTTGAATGTCGATGATATCGAGATCAGAGTTGATGCATCGATAAATCCAGCGGATTTAACTTGAAGCTTGCTGGAAGATTTATGTCTTTGTTCGATGCAATCGACCTGATGCCGATATCATCGATATTCAAATATCGATTCTATCGAAGGGCCCCCGATCATAGTTAAAAATAATCTGAAATATCTGCTATAAGAAATGCGCGCCCTCGATCGATATCATCGATGGACCTCCGATCTTCTCGATATTTGAATTTAGATCATATCGGACGGTCATCGATATATCGAAGAAATTTAAGATTTTCATTAAAAAAAAACATGGGCACCGAAAATCTGCCTATCGATCTTATCGAGCCACTCTAGATGGACTTGAGATTTGAATATCGATGATATCGGTAAGTGTATCGATACATCGATAATTCGTCCAGATATGTTGGGAAGTTGCTGGACATATTTAGTGCTTATATCGATAATATCGATAAATGTATCGATACATCGATAAATCCGTCTAGATGAATATTTAGTTGATGGACACTTTTGGTCCTCACATCGATAATATCGTTAAGGTATCGAGGACATCGATAGAGCAGATCGATCATATTGAGGGTGCTTCGATAAAATCGACAAGGCGAGAAAAACATAGATATTTTCCTATTTTGAAAAATGTTTTCTCACCTTAAAACCTTATGATTTCTAACTCATTTTTAAGGGTTTTTCTTTACCTGGTGTTTTGGGTTATGGGATGTGAGGCTTTGGATTCACCTGTGACGAGCTTGTACACATCTGGTTGAGGCGGACGCTTAAATTGATCTTCCTATTGAGCTCTGTAGACGGTCTCACCTACCACTTACGTAACTTGACAAACCAGGGCACTTTCAATCTCCCCCTTTGCCAATTATGTGACAAAATCCCCAAAACACCCTATAACACTTCTAGACAAACATACTCTAAATTGTGTGTACATGTTTTTACACAATTTTACAAAATCTAGTGAACCATGTACACAACCCAGTATTTGCTCACCTTTACTTGATGCAGCTGCTCCCCCTAACACCTACAATAACATTCTAGTAGATGCACAATTTCCATCCGGTGTGTTTGTAAATGTTCTCCCTTTTTTGTCAGTCATTGACAAAGATTTCTCAGTTGATATTGACTGAAACTTGAAATACTTGAGAGAATCCATCAGGTAGAAGCAGAACATAGATGTATAAAAGTTAACTTAATTCAATCAAACATCAATTTCAGAATTCATGAATACATATTAGATACGATATAGCAGTGAAAAATATTCATTAAGGACATCACATGCATTTCAGAACTTGATAAACCAGGGGAACGAAACACAAATATGACAGGAAAAAGATTGAGCATTATATTTAGCCATAAAAGAACCAAAACTGCCCCAGACGACAGTAAAGCCCAAGCCAAAATAATCCGATTATCCAAAATAGACTGCCCAAGATTGGCGGCAAATTAACACTTATCCCAGTAAAAACACCAAGCCCATGAAAAAAAAATGATATTCAATTAGCACAACCAGCTTCTACCATCTTTGCGAGTCACCATGTGTGGGTAAATCAACTACTTGCTGATTTGTTTGTTGGAGAGAATCGACTTTTTCTTCAATCACGGTGAGACGTCTCTCACAATTGTGAAGTCGCTCCTCCATGCTTGCCATACCGTTCAGTAGATGACATTCAAGATGATGAGTTTGGCAATTTGTGATAGACTTCGGACTCAGCAATGATGTTCGGTTGGATCCCCATGGATGTCGGAGGAGCATGTGGAGCAGCCGACTGCAGGGGAGCACTGTTCTCAGGAAGAACTGAAGGAAGACACAACTGTTGTGCCACCTGAGCTGAATCACTGTCAAACCACTTTTCTGGATAGACTTTGTCAGATGAGACAGGAATACCAACATGATGGGCTAATTTACAGATGAGTACAGGAAAAGCTAGTGTATCCTGATGATTTTCATGAATGACCCAAATTAGCTGCTTAAGAAGAAGTGTTGGGAGGCACACCTAAACTTCCTGATATACATCATACAACACATTTAACACAAAGGGAGACAGATGATTACCAATCACATCACCCGGATAGACATTGGACCCAAAGATGTCATGAAGGATTTTAAAAGTGGGTCCAAGATGATTAATGTGAAGGGAATTATCATCGTTCTGAGAAATAGTAGTTCCCTAACATAGTGCACGAGTTATTTCTCCCCACACACCAAGACCATTTAGATTCCGACTGGTAACAGGAATACGAGTGACTTGGAGATCTTAAAGGTGACTCAAGGTGATGGGAGTGATGTGCTTAGAGTAGTGCAATAATTCTACTTGACCACGGGGTGGATCATCGCAAATAACATGACTTTTACTGAGGAAGTCATGGATCACTCCAACTTGATAAGTACCACCAAGATTCAAGATATTTTGCCATCCTATTACTTCAAGAAGCAGGTCTACACCAAAAGACTCGATGGCGCTATTGAGAACCAGACGTTCAACAACAGCGTCTGGATGTCTCACCGATGGAGTGAGTTGATGCAAACTGGGTTGTTTTGCTTTCCCTTTTGAAGACTGAGAAAGAGACTTACCTTTCCCTTTGTTCATGATTTTTCAGTGTAAGAGCCGAGTAAAGGTAAGGGAGGTCAACCAAAAGAATGGAAAGTACTCGACCAAAAGTGAGATTAGACTCTGGAGTGGAAGGGAAGGAAGGATAGTACCCGTTTCTTTTGAAGCTTCTGGGACCCGTTGATGGTCTCGTAGCCGAGGATTCGAGTAGATAGCAAAACAGAAAAAAAATTCAGAGAAATAACAATTCTTTCACTCGATCGCCTTTTATCAGCCAGGAGTCTTCGATTTTATCGAACTTTCTTTTGATTATATCAATGATCCACATCTGATGTTATTGGCAATTGCTTCGATAGTAATCTCTATCTGTGACTTTCCACATTTTCAAGAGATATCAATGATATCAACCCGTGATCGATTAATCGGAAATGTTAGATCGATAGGTATGAGAAGGAATATTTTTCTTTTTCAACCCTTCAAGTATATCGATAGCATACTCAACAAAATTATGTATAATTACTATACATCAAAATTATAAACATGTGATTGTTTATACAAAAAGAAGAGGTGAAGAACCTCAAATATGTCATTTGATGTTTAGCAAAAATGTTTCCTCAATTTAGCATAGGCTCAGATTCTGAGACATGATCTGAACTAATTCTTTCTTACCCATTTCATTTTGTTGATCAATTTGAGTGGTGGTGAGGGGCATTGCTTCTATCCATATCCTTAAGAGAACTTTTGAAGATTTGTATTTCTCTGGTTGATAATTCGTTAACATGATTATGACCAGAGTTAGGTTTAGTCCTCCTAAGTGTTATGCATTCATCCTTATAATGACCTGAATCACCACACAAATGACATACTGGAGTTGTTCTGGTTTTACTCTCAGAAGCAGCAGATTTTTCAGTAATGGGAGCTGCATTTCTAGTCTTTGATTTATGTTTTTCATATCCAAGACCGCTTTTATCCTTTTCAGGTCTTCCCATTCAAAACAGTTTTTCTAGTTTTTTGCCACTATGGGAAAACTTGTAATTTATCTTGGCTATCTTCTTGAATTCTTCCCGATTAAACAGGAGTGTATGATTTTTGTTTTGAAGAAGCATATTTTTGTCTTTTAATTGCTCAACCTATTTGTTCAGTTTTTCAGACTCATTTTTAAGATGACTATTGACTTGCTCAAGTCTATCGTTATCCATATGATATTGCTGCAGATCATTTATCAATTGTGTGTTGATTTCTAATGCTTTATCCAAATCTTTCTGCAACACCTTACCTTTATTTTCTGATATTCCAAGTCCCTTAAGGATATTGATGTTATGAATATAGAGTTGATTATACGGATCTTGTAGTTTATCCTTTTCAATTTCTTCTTCTTCTTTTCCATTGTCGGATGAAGATGATTCCATGGCTGCCTATTCTTTCTCATTCTCTGATTCGGTGGGAATAATTGAAGCAGTGGAGACCATAAGTATTTTCAATGATTTCTGATCTCCATTGCTTTTTGAGTCACTGGATTCTGAATTCGACTCCTCCGTATCATCCCACGTGGCGGCCATTGCCTTGCCCTTAATTTTTCTGTTTAGGCATTCAGTTGATATATGTCCATACTCCTGACAGGCATAGCAATGTGGTTTTTTGGTTCTTCTACCAAATTTGCCTGCAGGCAGTTTGTTGTTCACCTTTCTCCCTCTAGAAGGATGGTCGCGATTCTTATGAAAGAATCTTCTGAATTTTTGTGCCAGCAAAGCCACTTCTTCATCTTCATCTTCCTTTTCACTTTCACTGTCCACATGAATTGTTTTCTTTGAGGTTTTTAGGACATTGTTTTTGGATTTTTGGGAATGTGTGAAGTGTAGTTCAAAAGTTTGTAGGGAACCTACCTGTTCTTCTACTTTCATTTCATCTATGTTCCTACACTCCTCAATTGTTGTAACCTTGGGATTAAATCGTTCCTGTAGGGATCTTAGAATTTTCCTATAAATTCTCAGTACTAGAACTTTCTCTCCCAATCCACCCATGAAGTTGCAAATTATATTTAACTTTGTAAAAAACTCCATAAATGTCTTATGCTCTTCGATTCTGAGACTTTCGAACTGTGAAGTTAGGAGTGGAAGTTTGGATTGCTTCACAGTGCTTATGCCTTCATGGGTTGTTTTCAATAAATCCCATGCTTCCTTGGATGTCCCACACATACTTATCTGATTGAATATATCCTGGGACACGGCACAACAGATAGCATTCATAGCCTTGGCTTCAGATGTCTTCCTTTCTTTGTCGAATGCTGTCCACTTTTCTTTGGATTTGGGCTTTTTGATTATTGTGCCACTATCAAGTACAATTTGTTTAGTAGGTGGCACATATCCACTTTCAACAATATCCCATACATCATGATCCAAAGATCTCAAAAAGTAGTGGATCCTATCCCTCCAATATGCATACTTTGAGCCGTCAAATACTGATGGTCTGGTGACTGATGAGCCCTCTCCTTTGGCCATATTCCCAACTTCAGTCAATATCACTCTCTAGGTAGTGAAGCCCTTAAACAAAGACCCTCTCTGATACCAATTGAAATGGCGGTAAAGACCGCACTAGTTGAAGAAGGAATATGCCAGTATGTCCTAGAGGGGGTGAATAGGACCTTTTTAAAATTTTTATGATTTATAGACAAAACCAACTTAACTAATCCTATGATCATGCAATTCTCAGGATTACTCAAATGTAACTCTACTGGCTTCCAAGCCTGGTATAGGATCCAATCACAAACTGCTTAAAGAGTAAACAATATAAAGTTTAGTTCATGATGGATATGACTGTGTAGGTGTGTGAGAAGTGATCAGATATTTAGATATTAAAATATTAATGCAAATCACTCAATCAAAATAACAATCTCAAACACAGTCATTTTATAGTGGTTCGACAATAAGTCTACTCCACTCCCAGCTGCCGCACTCAACCCTTGAGTGTACCGGATTTCACAATGGAGGTTTCCCAAGGTTCACCTCAAACCTAAGGTTTTAAATTAGGTTCACCTTCAATCTTTACACTGAGGTTTCTACTCGGTTCACCTCTAACCCTGAAGTTTTATTGGTTCACTCCTAACCAGATGTTTATGTCTCCACAGAGCAAGGGTCCACACAACGCACCCGGATGTTTATGCTCTCCACAGAGTAAGGGTCCACACAACGTACCCACTACTTATACTCCCGCCGGAGGCCTCCCTGAGGACTTCAAAGGGTGAGAACGACTTAAGATCTAATCCTAAAAAGGAATGATCAAAAGTGTCCTCTTGGACTCTGGATACTTACAAATAAGTTGATGAGTCCCATTCAGCGCAATGACGAAGATCCCCTCCTTGTTGTTGAAGGGTCTTCGACTTCCTTGATCCGCAACACAAAAGATGTACCAGTACTTGGCTTCGGGTTGGGTCAAGGTTATGATGGAATCCTACTCTCTAAAGATTTTCCTATAAGGAAGATAGAGTAGTTCTAATCATCAAGGCATTCAAGGCATCCTAGCTTAATGATTTGCCATTAAGGTAATAGCTGGAGGATCCTTAAATGCGGAACTTCATTCCCCAATCCACTCTATTGAATATCAATGGTGAGGGTGGATTAGAGGATGAACTCCCTTGAGAGAAAGGGCTTTAGATATAAGACGTAAGTTGAAACACTCAAAAGCTCTCTCTTCTTTCCCTCTCACAGCAACAAAAGACTAGTCCTCTATATATAGGCAAAAAGTTCCAACAGATATAAAACAGTTACATTTATAACAGAGTTCGATATCATTGAGCGTATACTCTCGATAGCATCGATGGTTTGCTCGATGACTCAGACTCAATGTCATATGCTTTTGAAACTCTTTACCAATTGCTCGATGAATTGAAACAATTGTCGACGTCATCGGATTTGAAACTCCGATTCCATAGATGACAGGTTCGATCCATCGACACTTGAAAAATGAGAGAGACTTGACTTTGAAATATTTCAGGTTTTCATTAGTGATCGGGGAACCATCGAGATCATCGGAATTTGAATGTCGATGTATAGAGATCATAGTCGATGCATCGATAAATCCAGCGGATTTAACTTTAAGCTTGCTGGACGATTTATGTCTTTATTCGATGCAATCGACCTGGTGTCGATATCATCGGTATTTGAATATCGATTCTATCGAAGGGCCCCCGATCATAGTTAAAAATAACCTGAAATATCTGCTGTAAGAAATGCTCGCCCTCGATCGATATCATCGATGTACATCCGATCTTCTCGATATTTGAATTTAGATCATATCGGACTGTCATCGATATATCGATGGAATTTGAGATTTTCATTAAAAAAAACAGGGGCTCCAGAAATCTGCCTGTCGATCTTATCGAGTCACTCTCGATGGACTCGAGATTTGAATATCGATGATATCGGTAAGTGTATCGATACATCGATATTTCGTCCAGATATGTTGGGAAGTTGCTGGACATATTTAGTGCTTATATCGATGATATCGATAAATGTATCGATACATTGATAAATCCATCCAGATGAATATTTAGTTGCTGGACACTTTTGGTCCTCACATCGATAATATCGTTAAGGTATGGAGGACATCGACAGAGCAGGTCGATCATATCGAGAGTGCTTCCATAAAATTGACAAGGCGAGAAAAACTTAGAGATTTTTCTATTTTGAAAAACGTTTTTACACCTTAAAACCCTATGATTTCTAACTTATTTTTAAGGGTTTTTCCTTACCTGGTGTTTTGGGTTATGGGATGTGAGGCTTTGGATTCACCTGTGACGAGCTTTTACACATCCGGTTGAGGCAGACGCTTGAATTGATCTTCCTATCGAGCTCTGTAGACAGTCTGACCTACCACTCACGTAACTTGACAAACCAGGGCACTTTCAATCTCCCCCTTTGTCAATTACGTGACAAAATCCCCAAAACACCCTAAAACAGTTCTAGACAAACACATCATATATTGTGTGTACATGTTTTTACGCAATTTTACAAAATTTAATGAACCAAGTACACAACCCAGTTTTTGCTCCCCCTTACTTCAAAACTCCCCCTTACTTGATGCAGCTGCTCCCCCTAACACCTGCAACAACATTCCAGTAGATGCACAATTTCCATCTGGGGTGTTTGTAAATGTTCTCCCCCGTTTTGTCAGTCATTGACAAAGATATCTCAGTTGATATTGACTAAAGCTTGAAATACTTGAGAGAACCCATCAGGTAGAAGCAGAACATTGATGTATAAAAGTTAACTTAATTCGATCAAACATCAATTTCAGAATTCACGAATGCATATTAGATACGATATAGCAGTGAAAAATATTCATTAAAGGCATCACATGCATTCCAGAACTTGATAAACCAGGGGAACAAAATACAAATATGGCAGGAAAAAGATTGAGCATTATATTTAGCCATAAAAGAACCAAAACTGCCCCAGACGGCAATAAAGACCAAGCCAAAAAAATCCGATTATTCAAAATAGACTGTCCAAGATTGGCGGCAAATTAACAGTTATCCCAGTAAAATCACCAAGCCCACAAAAAAAAATGATATTCAATTAGCACAACCAACTTCTACCATCTTCATGAGTCACCAAGTGTGGGTAAATCAACTACTTGTTGATTTGTTTGTTAGAGAGAATCGACTTTTTCTTCAATCACGGTGAGACGTCTCTCACAATTGTGAAGTCCCTCCTCCATGCTTGCCATACCGTTCAGTAGATGTCGTTCACGATGATGAGTTTGGCAATTTGTGATAGACTCCGGACTCAGCAATGACGTTCAGTTGGATCCCCATGGATATGACGAAGGAGCATGTGGAGCAGCCGACTACAGGGGAGCACTTTTCTCAGGAAGAACTGAAGGAAGACACAACTGTTGTGTCACCTGAGCCGAATCACTGTCAAACCACTTTTCTGGATAGACTTTATCAGATGAGACAGGAATACCAACATGATGGGCTAATTTACAGATGAGTACAGGAAAAGCTAGTGTATCCTGATGATTTCCTTGAATGACCCAAATTAGTTGCTTAAGAAGAAGTGTTGGGAGGCACACCTGAACTTCCTGATATATATCATACAACACATTTAACACAAAGGGAGACAGATGATTACCATTCACGTCACCCGGATAGACATTGGACCCAAAGATGTCATGAAGGAGTTTAAAAGTGGGTCCAAGATGATTAATGTGAAGGGAATTATCATCGTTTCGAGAAATAGTAGTTCCCTGACATAGTGCACGAGTTATCTCGCCCCACACACCAAGACCATTTAGATTCCGACTGGTAATAGGAATATGAGTGACTTGGAGATCTAAAAGGTGACTCAAGGTGATGGGAGTGATGTGCTTAGAGTAGTGCAATAATTCTACCTGAACACAGGGTGGATCCTCACAAATAACATAACTTTTACTGAGGAAGTCATGGATCACTCCAATTTGATAAGTATCACCAAGATTCAGAATATTTTGCCATCCTATTACTTCGAGAAGCAGGTCTACACCAAAAGACTCAATGGTGTTGTTGAGAATCAGACGTTCAACAACAGTGTCTGGATGTCTCACCGATAAAGTGAGTTGATGCAAACTGGGTTGTTTTGCTTTCCCTTTTAAAGACTGAGAAAGAGACTTACCTTTCCCTTTGTTCATGATTTTTCAGTGTAAGAGCCAAGTAAAGGTAAGGGAGGTCAACTAAAAGAATGGAAAGTACCCGACCAAAAGTGAGATTAGACTCTAGAGTGGAATGGATGGAAGGATAGTACCCGTTTCTTTTGAAGCTTTTGGGACCCGTTGATGGTCTCCTGGCCAAGGATTCGAGTAGAGAGCAAAAGAGAAAAAAAATTTAGAGAAATTACAATTCTTTCACTCGATTGCCTTTTATCAGCCAGGAGTCTTCGATTTTATCGAACTTTCTTTCGATTATAACGATGATCCACATCCGATGTTATCGGCAATTGCTTCGATAGTAGTCTCGATCTGTGACTTTCCACATTCTGAAGAGATGTCGATGATATCGACCCGTGATCGATTAATCAGAAATGTCAGATTGATAGGTATGAGAAGGAATATTTTTCTTTTTCAACCCTTCAAGTATATAGATAGCATACTCAGCAAAATTATGTATAATTACTGTACATCAAAATTTAAACATGTGATTGTTTATAGAAAAAGGGGAGGTGAATCACGTCAGATATGTCATTTGACATTCAACAAAAATGTTTCCTCAATTTAGCACAGGTTCAGATTCTGAGACATGATCTGAACTAATTCTTTCTTACCCATTTCATTTTGTTGATCATTTTGAGTGGTGGTGCAAGGGCATTGCTTCTATCCATATCCTTAAGAGACCTTTTGAAGATTTGTATTTCTCTGGTTGATAATTCGTTAACATGATTCTGTCCAGAGTTAGGTTTAGTCCTCCTAGGTGTTATGCAATTATCCTTAGAATGACCTGAATCACCACACAAATGACATACTGGAGTTGTTCTGGTTTTACTCTCAGAAGCAGCAGATTTTTCAGTTCTGGGAGCTACATTTCCAGTCTTTGATTTATGTTTTTCGTATCCAAGACCACTTTTATCCTTTCCATGTCTTCCCATTCCAAACAGTTTTTATAGTTTTTCGCCACTCTGGGAAAACTTGTAATTTATCCTGGCTATCTTCTTGGATTCTTCCAGATCAAACAGGAGTGCATGATTTTTGTTTTGAAGAAGCATATTTTTATCTTTTATTGCTCAACTTATTTGTTCAGTTTTTCAAACTCGTTTTTAAGATGACTATTGACTTGCTCAAGTCTATCGTTATCCATATGATATTGTTGCAGATCATTTATCAATTGTGTGTTGATTTCCAATGCTTTATCCAAATCTTTCTGCAACACCTTACCTTTATTTTCTGATATTCCAAGTCTCTAAAGGATATTGATGCTATGACTATAGAGTTGATTATACGCATATTGTAGTTTATCCTTTTCAATTTTTTCTTCTTCTTTTCCATTATCGGATGAAGATGATTCCATGGCTGGCTGTTTTTTCTCATTCTCTGATTCGGTGGGAATAATTGAAGAAGTGTAGACCTTAAGTATTTTCAATGATTTCTGATCTCCATTGCTTTCTGAGTCACTGGATTCTGAATTTGACTCCTCCGTATCATCCCACGTGGCGGCCATTGCCTTACCCTTAGTTTTTTTGTTTGGGCATTTGGTTGATAGGTGTCCATACTCCTGACAGGCATAGCATTGTGGTTCTTTGGTTCTTCTACCAAATTTGCCAGTAGGCAGTTTGATATTCACCTTTTTCCCTCTAGAAGGACGATCGCGATTCTTATGAAAGAATCTTCTGAATTTTTGTGCTAGCAAAGCCACTTCTTCATCTTCATCTTCCTTTTCACTTTCACTATCCTCATGAATTGTTTTCTTTGAGGTTTTTAGGACAGTGTTTTTGAATTTTTGGGGTTGTGTGAAGTGTAGTTCAAAAGTTTGTAGGGAACCTACCAGTTCTTCTACTTTCATTTCATCTATGTTCCTACACTCCTCAATTGTTGTAACCTTGGGATTAAATCATTCCTGTAGGGATCTTAGAATTTTTCTACAAATTTTTGAAACCAGAACTTTCTTTCCCAATCCACCCATGGAGTTGCAAATTATATTTAACTTTGTGAAAAACTCCATAAATGTCTCATGCTCTTATATTCTGAGACTTTCGAACTGTGAAGTCAGGAGTTGAAATTTGGATCGCTTCACAGTGGTTGTGCCTTCATGGGTTGTTTCCAATAAATCTCATGCTTCCTTGGATGTCCCACACATACTTATCTGATTGAATATATCTTGGGACACGGCACAGTAGATAGCATTCATAGCCTTCGGTTCAGATGTCTGCCTTTCTTTGTCGAATGTTGTCCACTTTTCTTGGGATTTGGGCTTTGTGATTGTTGTGTCACTATCAAGTACAATTTGTTCAGTAGGTGGCACATATCCACTTTCCACGATATCCCAAATGTCATGATCCAAAGATCTCAGAAACTAGTGCATCCTAGCCTTCCAATATGCATAGTTTGAGCCATCAAATACTGGAGGTCTGGTGACTGATGAGCCCTCTCCTTTGGCCATATTCCCAACTTCAGTCAAGATCACTCTCTAGGCAGTGAAGCCCTTAAAGAGAGACCATCTCTGATACCAATTGAAATGGCGGTAAAGACCGCACTAGTTGAAGAAGGAATATGCCAGTATGTCCTAGAGGGGGGTAAATAGGACCTTTTTAAATTTTTTATGATTTATAGACATAACCTACTTCACTAATCCTATGATCATGCAATTCTCAGGATTACTCAAATGTAACTCTACTGGCTTCCAAGCCTGGTATAGGATCCAATCACAAACTGCTTAAAGAGTAAACAATATAAAGTCTAGTTTATGATGGATATGACTATGTAGGTGTGTGAGAAGTGATCAGTTATTCAGATATGGAAATATTAATGCAAATCACTCAATCAAAGTAACAATCTCAAATACAGTCATTTTATAGTGGTTCGACGATAAGTCTACTCCACTCCCGATTACCGCTCTCAACCCTCGAGTGTACCAGATTTCACTAAGGAGGTTTCTCAGGGTTCACCTCAAACGTAAGGTTTTAAATCAGGTTCACATTCAACCTTTACACAGAGGTTTCTACTCGGTTCACCTCTAACCATGGAGTTTTACTGGTTCACTCCTAACCAGATGTTTATGCTCTCCATAAAGCAAGGGTCCACACAATGCACCCGGATGTTTATGCTCTCCATAGAGCAAGGGTCCACACAACGCACCCACTACGTACACTCCCACCGGAGGCCTCCTTGAGGACTTCAAAGGGTGAGAACCACTTAAGTCCCAATCGTAGAAAGGAATGATCACAAGTGTCCTCTTGGACTCTAGATACTTACAAATAAGTTGATAAGTCTCATTCAACGTAATGACAAAGATATCCTCCTTGTTATTGAAGAGTCTTCGGCTTCCTTGATCCGCAACACAAAAGATGTACCAATACTTGACTTCGCGTTAAGACAAGGCTATGATGGAATCCTACTCTCTAAAGATTTTCTTATAGGGAAGATAGAATAGTTCCAATCATCAAGGTATTCAAGGCATCCTAGTTTAATGATTTGCCATTAAGGTAGTAGCTGGAGGATCCTTAAATACGGAAGTTCATTCCCCAATCCACTCTATTGAATATCAATGGTGAGGGTAGATTGGAGGATGAACTCCCTTGAGAGAAAGGACTTTAGATACAAGATGTAAGTTAAAACACTCAAAAGCACTCTCTTCTTTCTCTCTCACATCAACAAAAGACAAGTCCTCTATATATAGGCAAAAAGTTCCAACGAATATAAAACAGTTAAATTTATGACAGAGTTCGAGATCTTCGAGCAGGTTCGATATCATCGAGCATATACTCTCGAAAACATCGATGGTCTGATCAATGAATCGGACTCAATGTCATACACTTTTGAAACTCTTTGCCAATTGGTCGATGAATCAAAACTATTGTCGATGTCATCGGATTTCGAACTCCGATTCCATCGATGACAGGTTCGATCCATCGGCACTTGAAAAATGAGAGAGACTTGACTCTAAAATATTTTAGGTTTTCATGAGTGATCGGGGAACTGTCGAGGTCATCGGAATTTGAATGTCGATAATATCAAGATCAGAGTCGATGCATCGATAAATCCAGCGGATTTAACTTTAAGCTTGCTAGACGATTTATGTCTTTGTTCTATGCAATCGACCTGGTGCCGATATCATCAGTATTTGAATATCGATTCTATCGAAGGGCCCCCGATCATACTTAAAAGCAACCTAAAATATCTGTTGTAAGAAATGCGCGCCCTCGATCGATATCATCGATGGACATCCGATCTTCTCGATATTTGAATTCAGATCATATCGGACGGTCATCGATATATCGAAGGAATTTAAGATTCTCATTAAAAAAAATAAGGGCACCGAAAATCTGTCTGTCGATCTTATTGAGCCACTCTCGATAGACTCGAGATTTGAATATCAATGATATCGGTAAGTGTATCGATTCATCGATAATTCGTCCAGATATGTTGGGAAGTTGCTGGACATATTTAGTGCTTATATCGATGATATCGATAAATGTATCGATACATCGATAAATCCGTCCAGATGAATATTTAGTTACTGGACACTTTGTGGTCCTCACATCGATAATATCGTTAAGGTATCGAGGACATCGACAGAGCAGGTTGATCATATCGAGGGTGCTTCGATATAAATTGATAAGGCGAGAAAAACTTAGAGATTTTCCTATTTTGAAAAACGTTTTCTCACCTTAAAACCCTATGATTTCTAACTCGTTTTTAAGGGTTTTTCTTTACCTGGTGTTTTGGGTTATGGGATGTGAGGCTTTGGATTCACATGTGACGAGCTTGTACACATCCGGTTGAGGCAGACGCTTGAATTGATCTTCCTATCGAGCTATGTAGAGAGTCTGACCTACCATCACGTAACTTGGCAAACCAGGGCACTTTCAATACATGTGGTACATGTTCACACACATATTGGTATGCATGTTGTAAGGGAGGTTGATCATAGCATTGTATTGGGCTGGTTATATGGGACTCCTTAAGAGATGGAGTTGCCCCAACATGACGCGTGGTACGCGCAGGTTTGTGCATTGACTGGATGGTATGACTCATGCACTCACATTTGTGGACATGATCACTTTGGCGTCCTAGCGACATCAGGGTTGTGGCCTCCACAGTTCATTGGGATGGCCAGATGAGGTACTACAATAATTTGGTTCTAGTACTATGGCAATTAGGATGTCCTTGGGGGTGTAACGCCCTGAAAATCGGGGGTCGAGCATAAACTCAACTCCCGAGTTCCAGAACATCACTTATGCAACAAAATGAATGATGATTGAATGTTGACTGTATTCGTGCATTGAACATGAGTGAGATTAAGCCAAAACAGCATATCATACTCCAGAGACAGTTAAATTTGCAAGCGGAAGACTGTGATAGATAGATAAAATATATAAATTATGATGAGTCTCCAGAGTGTGATAACATTACCAGGTTAAACTAAATACAATTGCAGTTCTAAAATATACCCAATGTGAGGAAGTGTAATGCCTTCTATCCCATGAACCATAACCCCGTCAATACAATACCAGGTCTTCATTGACCTGCCAGAGAGATACAGATAGGAGAATTCCTCCTATCATCATAGAAGTAGTCCGGCTCTGCTTCACAAGCATCGCCACCACCTGAAACTCAACAAATCTGGTTGGTGTGTACAACACCGTCCCGTAACGTGGGAGTGAGTGATCAACTCAGTGGAACAGTAAAGCATAGGTTAACATGTTATCAATTCAATCAAGCAGTAATGATAAAGCATTACAAATCAAACAATTCTAACTACTCTTATTAAATGCAAGAATGAAATGACATGATGCTGTATGCCCTTGCCAAACCACCCTCAAGCGACATCATCTTACGTTCGCGAATGCTTAACTCCCTCAGTGCGCCACATCTACAAAGCACATGCGGTGCGATGATGCTCATGATTACCAAGTTATTATTAGTCCATTTCAAACAGCAGTATTGGGAAACTAAGGTACCTCCCTTGTATCATTCCCAAACATGATCCATTCTAGGGTCGTCAATCCTAGTTAATCTCATACGATATTATGGTTTGAGAAGCGTAGTGAAGGCATCGCAAAGGGCTCGTCACCCGTCAGCGCGGATACAGATCTCACCGTATGCGGCTCAATTGCTGGCCGTCAGCTCGAGTACAGGTCTCACCGTACTCGGCTCAATCACTAGCCGTCAGCTCGAGTACAGGTCTCACCGTACTCGGCTCCACTCATACTCTAGTTGCTGTGAAAGACTCGTCGCCAATCACAGACCCTTGGAGTATACTCGAAGATACTACGGAGGACTCGTCGCCCGTCAGCACGAGCACAGGTCTCACCGTACTCGGCTCTCGCCGTAAGTATCGACAGCTCGAATACAGTGTCCCATACCACCGTATTCGGCTCACGAGTTTGGTTGCGCAATGGTCACTACGGGGAGGCACATGGCCCCAGCGTAGGCCGACAGCTCGACCACGGTGTCCCATACCACCATGCCCGGCTCATGCGTCTTAGCGGATCGAAGTACCATGGTTAAAAGGGGTTTCACTGGTAAGTTTTGGTACCCTAGGTTCAAGCAGTAGCGTCCAAACAGGGTGAACATGCATAAGGCAGATCGGGTTACTTGACGAGCTCGACTAGCACGATCGCCCGTTGAGCTGCACGACATGAAGTGCATAAATAACTTCGTGTGGCCTAGCCACTGCCGACAGGCAACGCACGACTCGAGTTCGTCGAACACATCCCACGTGGCACATGAATCTCAGCCACGAATTCAATCCCATTACCGATTGCCTGGACTATAATCATAGCCCCAAACACAATCAATTGCAGATAGATAAAGCAGTAATGGATCAAGATTCAACTCATACAATCAAGGTCTGGTATTATCCGTTTAGGGCTGCCAGGGCTGTTGCACGCACTCGTTGCTCCGCTCCCTCCCCCATCACCCATGACGGATCATACAACGTAAATATAAATTTAAACATATGCATTACATAGTTAAAATCATAAAGCAGTTAAGCATGTTATGAATCACAACACAAGCATGAGTTTGTACATGTTCAATTCCTAATCACACAACTATCAAAGGAGATCATACACATAGTTAAAAGAGGTTGAGAATCATATCTCAACACCCTTATACTTTACAATTTGCTAACTACTACTCATTCAGACATTTTAAGAAACACTTAAACAAACATACATCAACATACACGACATATGTCGATCACATAGGCATTAGGCCAAATCCTTTCACTAGGGAGTTGCCCCAATCATAACACGCGTACACCCACGGCGGATAGTCATGGCAAGCAGGAATCCAAGTTCCATATTCATTCAGTCATTTCCACAAACACTTGGGCCACACATTTTAGCATATATAGTGTATATTGGCCGTGGCGTGACTTAGGGCAAATCCTTTCGTCAAAGGGGTATCGCCAATACATCAATCATAAATCCATGACAATTAGTCATGGCGAGCACGAATGAGAATTCTATACTCATTCAGCCATTTCCACAAACACTTAGAATACACTATTACAACATACATGGTGTATGTTAGTAAAACATGTATTAGGGTTATCCTTTAGCCAAACGAGTATTTTATCCATGTATACCATAATCATACAACAAATAATCATGACAATTACATTTCCAAAACTTACACATATACGGTATTTCTAGAATACACAATTTCAACATACGTAGCATTTACAAGTGAACATGTATTACGGCGATTCCTTTCGCCAAACTAGTATTTTATCCATATATAGTATAATCATACATTAAATAAACATGTCAAACATTTCTCCAAAAAAAATACGTATACGGTATTTTTACGTATACCTAGAGTATGTGAAATTCCATATTCTACAACGTTAATCGAAACAGGAAACGGAAAGCACTTTGTACATGTGCAATTGCATGCAGATCATGAATCTATCATTATCTGACATTGAAAGCGTTGAAAACCATAACCTATACACCTAAAGTCCGCACCTTTTGTCGTAGAATCGTAACGGAGTTGATAGGTTTGCTAAGCTTCCGTATTCGGCAGTTTGGCAACCTAGAGAACGAAATAGGTTAGCTATTTCACAACCTACAACAGTCTAAACCCCAAAACAGATTAGGGTTAGGGTTTCTTACCTAGAAACGGGGCTGGAATCGCCGGGAAAGCGATGAGAACGAGATGGTACAGCCCGTGTGGTGGCAGGGAACGACGGCAGGGAGATTCTCCCACTTCTCCCTCACTTTCTCTCTCTTTTTCCTCTCTCAATTCCAAATTCGTATGGCTGCCATGAGAGAGGGTTTAAGGTCCTTATATAGTCTCAAAACTCACCGAAATAGACTCCTGTTCAAAGGTTACTGCTAATATAGGTATTTCGTCACTTTTCCAGCTCAAAAGAGAGGTTCTGGTGGCCCTCCTTGAGCCAAACGTCAGACTTAAGCTCACCACACATGGATCTATGAGGGATTACGTTTTCGACTCGATCGGATTCCCAGATCGCACGTGGCGGACCACTTTCAGTTCAACGGTCAGTGGGCCACGATCCGAAATTCCAAGTACATGTAAATGTTCCTGAAATTTTTCCTGATCCGAGGGTGTAATTTGGTCTGATTTTGACGGTCTGATTGCTTAATACTGATGCGCAAGCGAATGGTGCCAGATCACTATTCCAGATATTTTAATTTCAAAGGGAATAGTGTTTTTCACACTCCCTCGCTCCGGATCCAAACGAATGGCCGTGGGACATCGGCTGGACCTGATTTTTGAGATGATTGTCAGGCCCAGTGAGGCGGTCCTAGTTCCTTAACTTCGTGTTAATCGGACTTCCGATGTGCGGTCTAGACCTAATACGAAGTTTCAAGTCATTCCCGAGAGTAGCCGGGAAAAGAGTTTGGTTCTAAAATTTAGGGTAACCTAGAGTCACTGATTTTGCAAGTTTTGGGTCTTGCAGATCGTATTTAAAGCGATCCCAACGGATTTCATGGCTAATCGAGTTTTGCACTTAGTTAACTTTGTTAAATTTCTAAAGGATTTAATCCTAATTGTTTTCTGGTTGAGATGGTACTTAGGCCTTTGCAGTTTGTATATAAAGTGATCCAAGTTTTACTACTTAGCTAGTTTAAGTTAGTGTCTAGGGCGAAAGTGCTTTGAAAAATTGAAAGCACAAGGTAGTAAAGGGGTGGGATTTGTGAAGGAAATGGGTTCAGAAGCGATTTTAGACTGTGGGGTTCAGTTCTAACGAAATAATAAGGTGTTAGGAGCAACCCATTGCCTAAGGACATCTAATCCCAGGTTGGCAAAAATCCGGGATGTTACAATCTACCCCCCTTAAAACAAAATTTCGTCCCCGAAATTGGCTAAGGGTAATAAGGGAAAATTTCTATTATTTCATTTGCCTAATGACTTATTGATTTTAAGTTTCTACGCGTGGTAGGGTATATACCAGCTGGTTCATTTTAGTCTAGCCCCCTTAAAACTTAATTCTTTATCCATTTCTCATACCCTGATAGTTTGTTACCATTTATTTCTTTACCTATTTGGAGTCTCGACGACAATTCCCAACAATTTAGAGTAAGATAGCTGTTTTCATTGTTTGACCAACACGTAGAGACGGTAATAGTGGGCTCGATCCCGATACATCGATCATCTACCGGGCCAGGGTAGGAAGCTCATCGTATCCCTTCCGAATCCTGGTGGATCCTGGTCGTCCGCTCGTCAGCAGAGAGTCCATCGGTAGTCACCCAAGATTGGGAATTGGGTCAAGCCGCGAAAACTTCGCAGTTGTATATTTCAGTAACTCTATAGTCTGATCACTCTCTAAGAGTAGGGAATGTCCATCATTGAAAGGCTCAAATTGTTTATTCTAAGGTTGCCCTTTAGGTCTTAGTCTAAGAGAGTCCTCATTATTATCTATGTCCAAGGAAATGGTGAATCAAATCTTACTAGATGATCCTAAAATGGTTCCTCATAGTAGGACAGGCTAGGGCTTCAATAATGTTCGTATTCAACGAGCACCGTTTCGATCCTGGGCCAGTGGGGTAGGGTCCACCGCGTTTCCGCTGTGCCACCCAGATCAAAGAGGCGTACTAGGTGACCTAACTAGAGCAAGTTCATCTTGTCCTACCCCCCTTAAAATTTTATTTTTCACCCTCAAGGCTCAAGAACTATGTCCTGATCCGTATGTCGGAACAAGGTGTAATTTAAGACTCATCCTTGACATGAAATGAAATGCGGTTTCCCACAATATCTGTCTTGGTACCTAGGATTATAGAATGGGAGTATCACGGTTGGGTGTGAGTTTGAGGCAAGATGCCTAATTCTACCAAGGAGTTTTGTCGCGGTCCAGACTTATCCTATTTAATTATGTCTAGCTTAATAGGCAGGCTATCTTTTTACGTTCATAAACACAATATGGATGCCAACATGGCATGCGATTTGAGACCTAATTCCTAACTAATTGTTGCCCATTTGGGTAATTCCTTGGGGCCTAAAAGAAAATCTCTATTGGCTATATGTTCTTAACGCTTCTCGAAGACGAAGTTATAAACTTTTAGTTATAAGTGGTCGGGCCAACACGGAAGGAATGTTGTGTGGTGGGTCTGAGTCGGATACATGAACCTTCTGCCTCATCAGAGCATAGGGTTCATTGATCACAACCAGGATTGAGAAGTCGATTCAAACCGCGAATACCTCGCTTATAGATAGTTTCTCTACTCCGTGTCCCCGATAGTACCAAGTCCTTGAGGAGGCAATTCTAAGGGTCGTATTGATTTGACCTATCATTAAATCTAAGGGATATAGAAGTTTCCCATAAGCGTGACTAGTTACTAATCAAACAAGCCTCCTAAGAGTTGTTAAAGAAGCCTATGTGTACTAAGGGGATTTAACGAAGGAATGGGTCCTCGCTCCAACCTAATCAAGTCAACTAACTAATTTATCTACATTCCTTAGTATAACCAACCAATAGTTATAATCCAAAGACTAAGTTTATACACTAGATGGTTTCAGTCCATTTCTAATACAAGAAAGGATTTTATCACTTAGGGTCAAAGTTGCCTAATTGGAATTGAGTTGTCTATACTTGACGCTCGAGCATTTCACATATGCTCATACCAACTAAGAGGGTCCTAAGGTTAACATTATATATTTGTTGGATTTCCTACACGGTCAGGTCTGTCGAAAATTAGGAGTATCGCCCTAGGTCCAAAACTCTAAGGGTCATATTTGTCAAACAATCATTTACTCTAAAAGCTTAAGCTATCAAAGTGTGGTGGGTTAATGTTTATCAAGGGACTTTATTACTTCAACACCATTCGGGCAGTAGTCTTAAGTTATATTAAATGGGACCGCATTACTAATCCTACCTCGGGATTGGGAGTGACATGGTTGGTAGGAGGGTGGGTGGGATAAAAATTAATTTTATAGGCTTTGGAAAATGAGTCATGTGTTGGAAAGTGTGAGATGGGATTTCCAAATCCCAGGAAGCAGAATTACTAAGTGTTATTTGAAAGAAAATCACGGAATTTACTTTTAATTGCACACACTCCAAACATGGTATTGGAAAACATGGGATACAACCAATCTAGGGACATACCTACACATACATTTATTGTTACCTTTTCAATTCTATCCACCCTAACTCACCTAATGCAATTGGCCGAACGGGCCCTAAACGTCCTCAAACATCTAAAACATCGTACCCACTACTACACCCATGAACATGAAATCATAAGCACCCTAAGACAGTAACCCATGTGAACTACGAGGCAACAGTATGGATGATTAGACATCCAAGGGAATAGCCGTACATGCTCGGATAGAGCCATGGAAAAGCGAATGAAAAGTGATGGAGAGAGAGAGGCAGGGCTCGAGGTTTTGTTCTCCATAGATTTGGTTCTCATCAGGGGTTGTAGAGGCCCAACTGACAAGAAAGAAAGAAAGGAAAATGAAGAAAATGGATGGGTTAGAGGGCTTACCCGATTTTGAGCTCCAAGTGGGCGTTTGAGAGAGAGGGGGCTTCCAGACCTAAAAATCCCAAACCCCAGCCAAAACCGCACGTGCCAGGGGGTAGGGGAGGTCAGGCCGACCAATCCCAGCCCCGGCCCGACCCGTACGACCAAGTTTGGCGGAGGTCCACCTCCAGAGTGGAGGTTCCACCTCCGACCAAAGTGGTCGGTGGGCTGCCGCCGTGGGTGGGATGTGTTCTCCTTGGTCCCAAGGTGCCAAATGCACCCGGGTTCGACCCTGGATCTTAGTAAATTTAAGTGAGGAGGCCCCCGACTCCAGTTGAGGCATTTTCGGGGCTAATTTACAAACTAGAATGATTTTATATATCGTGTGACATATGATTTTGGGGTAGGAGGAGCTAATCTATCCAACTAACCCATTTACTTGGTTAGATTCCAAATTTTGAATGGTCAAAAGTCCAATTTATACATATATTTACTATTTATAGTAAATTTTTGTTTAGGTGTTATTCTTCATCATTTATACGTTAGAATTTATATCTGGTATGATAGGATTTAGAAAAAATTAAAGAATGAAGTGGTGCAAGGAAAGATTTTGAAGAAATTGGGTAAAAAGGGGTTTTAGGCTTTGGTGTTGTGGTTGACCCACAATCTAAGGACATTCGTCTCTAAGGAATGACTCAAACCCGTCGACTGATGGCCTAGAAGTGATTCGGGATTGTTTCGCTTGATCATGGGTGTGTACGGCCCAATCTCAACGGTCGATTTCGGTTGGTTTCGCCGTTCGGCGAATTTGGAAAATCCTAAGTTAGTTTCTACGTTTCGTCGCTCCCTCCTAAGTCAGAGTGCGTCCGAGTGCGTAGTGTGACCATAACCCAGGTCCGGTTTAATCAAAATCATGCTCTGATACCATCTTGTAACGCCCTGAAAATCGGGGGTCGAGCATAAACTCAACTCCCGAGTTCCAGAACATCACTTATGCAACAAAATGAATGATGATTGAATGTTGACTATATTCGAGCATTGAACATGAGTGAGATTAAGCCAAAACAGCATATCATACTCCAGAGACAGTTAAATTTGCAAGCGGAAGACTATGATAGATAGATAAAATATATAAATTATGATGAGTCTCCAGAGTGTGATAACATTACCAGGTTAAATAAATACAAGTGCAGTTCTAGAATATACCCAATGTGAGGAAGTGTAATTCCTTCTATCCCAAGAACCATAACCCCGTCAATACAATACCAGGTCTTCATTGACCTACCAGAGAGATACAGATAGGAGAATTCCTCCTATCATCATAGAAGTAGTTCGGCTCTGCTTCACAAGCATCGCCACCACCTGAAACTCAACAAATCTGGTTGGTGTGTACAACACCGTCCCGTAACGTGGGAGTGAGTGATCAACTCAGTGGAACAGTAAAGCATAGGTTAACATGTTATCAATTCAATCAAGCAGTAATGATAAAGCATTACAAATCAAACAATTCTAACTACTCTTATTAAATGCAAGAATGAAATGACATGATGCTGTATGCCCTTGCCAAACCACCCTCAAGCGACATCATCTTACGTTCGCGAATGCTCAACTCCCTCAGTGCGCCACATCTACGAAGCACATGCGGTGCAATGATGCTCATGATTACCAAGTTATTATTAGTCCATTTCAAACAGCAATATTGGGAAACTAAGGTACCTCCCTTGTATCATTCCCAAACATGATCCATTCTAGGGTCGTCAATCCTAGTTAATCTCATACGATATTATGGTTTGAGAAGCGTAGTGAAGGCATCGCAAAGGGCTCGTCACCCGTCAGCGCGGATACAGATCTCACCGTATGTGGCTCAATTGCTAGCCGTCAGCTCGAGTACAGGTCTCACCGTACTCGGCTCAATCACTAGCCGTCAGCTCGAGTACAGGTCTCACCGTACTCGGCTCCACTCATACTCTACTTGCTGTGAAAGACTCGTCGCCAATCACAGACCCTTGGAGTATACTCGAAGATACTACGGAGGACTCGTCGCCCGTCAGCACGAGCACAGGTCTCACCGTACTCGGCTCTCGCTGTAAGTATCGACAGCTCGAATACAGTGTCCCATACCACCGTATTCGGCTCACGAGTTTGGTTGCGCAATGGTCACTACGGGGAGGCACATGGCCCCAGCGTAGGCCGACAGCTCGACCACGGTGTCCCATACCACCATGCCCGGCTCATGCGTCTTAGCGGATCGAAGTACCATGGTTAAAAGGGGTTTCACTGGTAAGTTTGGTACCCTAGGTTCAAGCAGTAGCGTCCAAACAGGGTGAACATGTATAAGGCAGATCGGGTTACTTGACGAGCTCGACTAGCACGATCGCCCGTTGAGCTGCACGACATGAAGTGCATAAATAACTTCGTGTGGCCTAGCCACTGCCGACAGGCAACGCACGACTCGAGTTCGTCGAACACATCCCACGTGGCACATGAATCTCAGCCACGAATTCAATCCCATTACCGATTGCCTGGACTATAATCATAGCCCCAAACACAATCAATTGCAGATAGATAAAGCAGTAATGGATCAAGATTCAACTCATACAATCAAGGTCTGGTATTATCCGTTTAGGGCTGCCAGGGCTGTTGCACGCACTCGTTGCTCCGCTCCCCCATCACCCATGACGGATCATACAACGTAAATATAAATTTAAACATATGCATTACATAGTTAAAATCATAAAGCAGTTAAGCATGTTATGAATCACAACACAAGCATGAGTTTGTACATGTTCAATTCCTAATCACACAACTATCAAAGGAGATCATACACATAGTTAAAAGAGGTTGAGAATCATATCTCAACACCCTTATACTTTACAATTTGCTAACTACTACTCATTCAGACATTTCAAGAAACACTTAAACAAACATACATCAACATACACGACATATGTCGATCACATAGGCATTAGGCCAAATCCTTTCACTAGGGAGTTGCCCCAATCATAACACGCGTACACCCACGGCGGATAGTCATGGCAAGCAGGAATCCAAGTTCCATATTCATTCAGTCATTTCCACAAACACTTGGGCCACACATTTTAGCATATATAGTGTATATTGGCCGTGGCGTGACTTAGGGCAAATCCTTTCGTCAAAGGGGTATCGCCAATACATCAATCATAAATCCATGACAATTAGTCATGGCGAGCACGAATGAGAATTCTATACTCATTCAGTCATTTCCACAAACACTTAGAATACACTATTACAACATACATGGTGTATGTTAGTAAAACATGTATTAGGGTTATCCTTTAGCCAAACGAGTATTTTATCCATGTATACCATAATCATACAACAAATAATCATGACAATTACATTTCCAAAACTTACACATATACGGTATTTCTAGAATACACAATTTCAACATACGTAGCATTTACAAGTGAACATGTATTACGGCGATTCCTTTCGCCAAACTAGTATTTTATCCATATATAGTATAATCATACATTAAATAAACATGTCAAACATTTCTCCAAAAAAAATACGTATACGGTATTTTTACGTATACCTAGAGTATGTGAAATTCCATATTCTACAACGTTAATCGAAACAGGAAACGGAAAGCACTTTGTACATGTGCAATTGCATGCAGATCATGAATCTATCATTATCTGACATTGAAAGCGTTGAAAACCATAACCTATACACCTAAAGTCCGCACCTTTTGTCGTAGAATCGTAACGGAGTTGATAGGTTTGCTAAGCTTCCGTATTCGGCAGTTTGGCAACCTAGAGAACGAAATAGGTTAGCTATTTCACAACCTACAACAGCCTAAACCCCAAAACAGATTAGGGTTAGGGTTTCTTACCTAGAAACGGGGCTGGAATCGCCGGGAAAGCGATGAGAACGAGATGGTACAGCCCGTGTGGTGGCAGGGAACGACGGCAGGGAGATTCTCCCACTTCTCCCTCACTTTCTCTCTCTTTTTTCCTCTCTCAATTCCAAATTCGTATGGCTGCCATGAGAGAGGGTTTAAGGTCCTTATATAGTCTCAAAACTCACCGAAATAGACTCCTGTTCAAAGGTTACTGCTAATATAGGTATTTCGTCACTTTTCCAGCTCAAAAGAGAGGTTCTGGTGGCCCTCCTTGAGCCAAATGTCAGACTTAAGCTCACCACACATGGATCTATGAGGGATTACGTTTTCGACTCGATCGGATTCCCAGATCGCACGTGGCGGACCACTTTCAGTTCAACGGTCAGTGGGCCACGATCCGAAATTCCAAGTACATGTAAATGTTCCTGAAATTTTTCCTGATCCGAGGGTGTAATTTGGTCTGATTTTGACGGTCTGATTGCTTAATACTGATGCGCAAGCGAATGGTGCCAGATCACTATTCCAGATATTTTAATTTCAAAGGGAATAGTGTTTTTCACACTCCCTCGCTCCGGATCCAAACGAATGGCCGTGGGACATCGGCTGGACCTGATTTTTGAGATGATTGTCAGGCCCAGTGAAGCGGTCCTAGTTCCTTAACTTCGTGTTAATCGGACTTCCGATGTGCGGTCTAGACCTAATACGAAGTTTCAAGTCATTCCCGAGAGTAGCCGGGAAAAGAGTTTGGTTCTAAAATTTAGGGTAACCTAGAGTCACTGATTTTGCAAGTTTTGGGTCTTGCAGATCGTATTTAAAGCGATCCCAACGGATTTCATGGCTAATCGAGTTTTGCACTTAGTTAACTTTGTTAAATTTCTAAAGGATTTAATCCTAATTGTTTTCTGGTTGAGATGGTACTTAGGCCTTTGCAGTTTGTATATAAAGTGATCCAAGTTTTACTACTTAGCTAGTTTAAGTTAGTGTCTAGGGCGAAAGTGCTTTGAAAAATTGAAAGCACAAGGTAGTAAAGGGGTGGGATTTGTGAAGGAAATGGGTTCAGAAGCGATTTTAGACTGTGGGGTTCAGTTCTAACGAAATAATAAGGTGTTAGGAGCAACCCATTGCCTAAGGACATCTAATCCCAGGTTGGCAAAAATCCGGGATGTTACATTGGGTGAGAGTCTCAGAATCCTCTTAGTACTGAAGGATACTCCAACGCCTAGACTGAGTGGATACATGAGTGCTCGAGTGCCGAATACCAGTAGGCGGCGTCTCCCACTGTGTCGTGGTCGGTTGGAAGGGGGTGTGACCTTATCCGCTCGAGTGAGGGTGTTGTAAGCTAGGCTGAGTAAGGCTGAGTATGACCAACTCATAAATGGGTCTATTATCGATGAGCTGGGTAGGTATTGACAGACTAATGGCTAGGCAGATAGTAAGGTCTTTTCCACTCGGTGGTTGCGCGGCCAGGGAGGTGGTTTCCCCGGTGATATCCCAAAGATGAGACATACTGACCTGTGGACGTACTGAGTATGGGATTACGTACTCGCCATTTAACTCATTCATTCTTTCATTCACCATCCACTCAGGCTGATGGTACGTAACTAGATGATTACGTGCACCTTCGCAATGACCATGATTTTGGTTGGGAACATGACCAACCTGAGATCAGGAGTTTACCACGTTGAGTTTAGTTATCCAAATTTAGGTATGAGACTGGTTTAGATAAAAGTCACTTGTGATGAATCCCACAACTTCCGATACCACGTGTTATCATCCCGATTACACACTCCAGCTTTATTATTTCTTTTGCATTTGCTTATTGCATTGTACCCTTAGCTTATGACATTGGGTTTACTATGATTCTGCACTATATGGCCTAGATATTGTCTTATTATATCTCCACATTGCGTGGTCGATTTACATTGCTTTTTGAGTATATGACATTTCCTTTTTATGTCTTTGCATCGTATAACCTGAATAAGGTTGATGGTATTTATGGACTTGCCAATTTTTTCCGCTTACTCTAATATTTATATGCTTGGCACATGTATTGCATACACATACACCACCCTCTAAGATTCTTGTAAGCTTATACGCGACTGTTGCGTGTAGGTATCGTTAGGTTGCAGTAACATTGAGGTAGGAGCATGGAGGCCGAGCTTTATGGAGATTTTATTATATTAATGTATTTCCTTTCGGCAATGTAATCAATTGTTTATATTAGTAGATATGTGATGATGATGTTGCTCTTGTGATTTGGGTACACTTGTTGTTATGATCATTTAAAAAAAAATTACACCGAAAATCCTCCTTGTAGGATCCCAGGATCAGAATCTGGCGTATGGGCGCTGGGAGCCGAGAATGGCGTACTACAAAGGCTGTCAGCGACAAATTCGACGATCGGGAATTCTGTGAGCCCGGTTTCTAAGTTTGGGGGATGAAAGAAGTTGGTATTAGAGAATAACTTGGGAATACCTGAGGATAACATCACATATCTGCTGATAACTATCCTTCACTGTATGATTGTTGAGAACTTATAATGATTAGGTTCCCGAGTTGGAATAACTTAGAGATTTTCTGATAGAGTTCCCCATCGTGTGTATATATTCGAGAGCGTTTAAGGATAATAGGCCCTTGTTCCATATTGTAGGACATAGCGCCTGAGAGAGCAAGCCAAGCGGCTCCCGCATCCGAGACCAGTGCGGTCCTGACCATATCAGTGAGCACGGATTAGCTTCAGCAGATGTTGCAGGCAATGATCTCGGTTCTTCAGGGGCAGGGTAGGCAACCTACAGATACACCCGCCCAGGCTGAGTAGGAGCACATGAGCTCCCTTCTATGCGACTTCAAGAAACTTGATCCCCCGCGTTACCAGAGAGGAGATCAGAAGAGGGAGGTCCCCTTCAGTAGCTCCCGGCAGCGGCAATGACGACCGCAAAGGCACAGGAACCATCCAGCTTTTCAAGCACCAGCAACACCTCCTCTACATCAGTTTATAGGTGCTTGCTTTGGATGTGGTGGGATAGGGCATCATACGAGCGAGTGCCTCTGTCCTCAGCAGCAGCCACCACATCAGCAACAGCGATGCAGTATCTGCCGCCGAGACCCTAGCAGCGAGAGCGGCAGCCACATTAGCCACTGAGACACCCGTAGCAGTATAGGCAACAGCAACAACAACCACAGAGGGGACATACACCTCCCCAACAAGACCCTTAGTCCCCAGGAGGAGTCTTCGATGATTCATGAGATCATACCTTAGGACCACCTTGATAGATTATTCATGGAGGAGACATCTTGGAAGGGAGGGTGTAACGCCCTAAATTTCGAGGGTCGAGCAAAGCTCTATTCCTGAGATCCAACGCATCACTTATGCAACATGGATAATGATGTTTAGATGTCATTCATATCAATGCATTAAACATGAGTGGGATTATACTAAAATAACATATCATACTCCAGAGATGATGTAATTAAGCAACGGAAGTCTGAAGCACAGGTATCTGAATATGAAAGTATTTCAAAAACTCCGGAGTATGAGTATGTAACCGGGCTGAATATATACATGTATTATTTCAAAATAGACAAAATATCAAAATGTAAAGCGTTCAACTAATCCATAATTCCCTGTAATCTCGTCGAATCAGTACGAGGTCTACATAGACCCACCTGAGAGCTGAACGTAGGAGTATTCTTCCTCCTCGTCCAAGAGATCCTTCTCCGTCGCATAGACTTCGCCATCACCTGCATCTAAACTAGAGTCCGGATGGTGTTTTAAAACACCGTCCCAGAGTGGGAATGAGTGGCCAACTCAGTGGTACTATAAGGCAAAGGTTAACATGTTATCAATTCAATCAAGCAGTAATGAGAAAGAAATACAACAATCACTTCCTAAATACTCTTATTAATGCAAGGATGATAAACGGTAATGATGCATGCCCTCGCCTGCACTCCCTCAAGTGACTTTATCAACCATTCGTGCATGAAAAACTCCCTAAACGTGCGTTTCCTCACCAAAGAACATGCAATGCGGTGCATGGTCATGTTAGCCAAGTTCTTAATTAGGCTTATTCATATAGCAGATTTGGGAAGCTAAGGTACCTCCCTTTATTATTATTAACCCAAGCGGGGGATTCATCCACGGTCGTCCATTCTAGGTAGTGACATATGATAGGCAAGTTGTAGGGCATCAACAGTGAATTGGTAAATTCAAATGTTTATACTCTAGGTCACTACGGGAGGCACGTCACCTGAACGTAGGCCGATAGCTCGTATACAGTGTCCCATACCACCGTATTCAGCTCACGAGTTTGGGTTGCTCACAAGTCACTATGGGGAGGCTCGTCACCTCAGTTTAGGCCGACAGCTCGACCACAGTGTCCCATACCACCATGTCCGGCTCATGAGTCTTAGCGGATCGTGGTACCATGGTTGAAATGGGCTTTTACATTGGTAAGTGGTACCTTAGATTCAAGCGGTAGCGTCCATACATGGCAAATACACAATAAGCCAATCGGTTTATTATAAAAGTTCGATTGGTACGAGCGCACGCTGAATTAATCGACATGGAGCGGATAAGCACTTTGTGTGGCCTAACCACTGTCGATAATCATCGTGCGACATGGATTCATCGGACGTATCCATTGTGGCGAGACTAATTCGGCCACTCGAGCGGAATTTTACCGATTGCCTGGACTACGTAGTAGTCCCTATCATAGTCAAATGCAGCATGTGGATATATGTGATAATCATATAAGCATTTAATAAACAATCAAAATACAGCACTCATTTGAGCATTTTATCAAACATATTGAACATATCACCAAGCACTTGCATTTTATTCATAATTTACGTAATAAAATTAAGAGTACGTGAAGGAAATTATACATATAGATAATGTAATTGAGAATCCTATCTCAACACCCTTATTAAATACAATTCATCAAACAATTTCTCATTCAGACATTTTATCAAACACTTAGCCTACATTACTACATACAGGAACTAAATTAGCTACAACATATATTATGGCAAATTCTTTCACAAAGGAGTCATCATATGTACAACAAATATGAATTCTAGATTAATAGTCATGGCAAGCACAAATCATAATTACAAGTTCACTCAATGAATGCATATTTGTTCAACATAGTTCATACATGTGTAATATATGGAAAACATCGTATCTAAGAGCATATGGCAGCAATCAAGTCAATCATAAATCATTACTGACATTGAAAGCCTTGAAAACTATAACCTAAACGTTTATAGTCCGCACCTTTCATCGGAATACTCGATTCAGATGCGGTTTAAACACTACGTTCCCGAATATGGAACAATGAGTACCTAAATCATGAAATAGGTTAGCTAGTTTATCGATTACTCAATCTGGCTTTTTAAATCAATATTAGGGTTAGGATTTCTTACCCAAATCGAAGCCGAAAACGATTGTGTAGCGAAGTGGAAAGGTGATTCAGTGCATGGAGTAGTGGGAGGGAATCCCAACAACGAACTCCATGAATCTCTCTTCCTTCCTCTTTTCTCTCCTTTTCTCTCTCTCCCTTAGGGTTTTTAGGAAATTCGTATGAGGGAGAGAATGGGTGGTTTAAGGCCTTTATATAAGCCCAAAACTGATGTCAATGGCCCCAGGGCCATGGTATACTTAGTTTATAACTAAAAGGCGTCTGTTTCGGGCAGATGTGGCTTATCTGGAGGTCCATTACTCACCTACGTCACAGACTAAGTTTCCTGACAAGGGATCTATGCCAGGATGTGATTTCATTGTGTTTGGATAGGTCGATCAACCGTGATGGACCCATATCAGATCAACGGTCGTTGTCACTCGATCAGGGCCACAAGTATACAGATATGCATAGGGAAATTTCCCTGATCCATGGGTGAAGTTCAGTCAGAAACTGACGGTCTAAAATCCTTAATTTTGCCCGCAAGCCAATGGCCCAATTCACTTAAGTTTCATTTCGGTTTTTAAAAATATTTGCGTTTCTCACACTCTTTGCTCAGGGCTCAAGTTGTACGTTTTGAGACACTATCATGGCTCAATTCCCACGCTGGTTGTCAAGCCCAGTAGGACTGACATAATCCTATAGTTTCGAGGTCATCGGATTTTCGACGTGCGGTCTAGGTCCAATACATATGGAGTTTCAATGTACTCCCGAGAGTGATAGGCTCTTGGGATTTCTACTAAGTTTTTAAGGAACATTGAATCAATGGTATTAATGATTTTGGGTCTTGCCATTTGTGGAAATGTTGGTTCGAGTTAAATCTACCAATTATTTAGTTTAATACTTAACTAAATTCTGCCCTAATTATGACAGAAAAAGAACCTAGGGTAGTTCTATGTCCTTGTTTGACACTTTTAGTTAGTATATTATTTTAATTATTTTTCTATTAGTTCATCATCAAGTCTACTTTATCTCTATCAAATTTCATTAGATTTCATGTTCTAGAAAATTCTAAAAATTCTAGAGGTATCAGCTATCCGAACTAATAATTTTTGGACAGTTGTTACATCAACCTAGATTTGACAATATTAAAATTTTTATTTTATTTTTTACTTATTTTTATATGAAACTAGACTTATCAAGCTTAAATCTGGATTTTGAATCACCTAAATCAGAGTTATATTGATGGAGATATGACTTTTTGAAGTTGGTCAAAAAGTGAAGAAAATTTCAGTGAGGGTCCACCGAATTTCGGTGCACCGGTGGTGCGCTGCCGCTCGGGCGGTGGCGCCGCGGCCCTCTGTGGTGCCTGCCACTCGATTTTTTTTAAATGGGTATATTTTACAAACCGAAATAAGTTGTTCAATGTTCAATATATGATTTTGGAGTAGGAGAGGTTGATCTATCCAAATAACCCATTTATATTGTGAGATTCCATAAGGTTAATGGTCAAAAGCCCATTTTATTTATATATTTACTATTTATAGTAAATTTTAGTTTAATTATAGTTCTTCATCCTTTGAGTTTTAAGATTTGTGTCTAATATGAAAGTACTTAGAAAATTTTGAAGAATAAGATAATAAAAGTTAAGATTTTTGAAGGAGATGGGTTGAAAAGGGGATTTGAGACTTTGGGATTGAGTTTTGAGAAGTCGATAAGGTGTTATGATCGACCCATTGCCCAAGGACGTTTAACTCCAAGTTGGCAAAAATCCGGGATGTTACAATCTACCCCCCTTGAAACAATTTCGTCCCCGAATTTGCCTAAGGATAATAAGTAAAGATTTTATTATTTCATTTGCCTAAGTTTTATTGATATCAAATTTACATGCGTGGTAGGGTGATACCATCTTGTAACACCGTGAAATTGGCTAAGGCTTCTATTAAGTTCGTATTCAATAAGCATATTTATGGATACACTGACCTCGCCTATTGTAATTCAGCTCGTACCCACTGTTAGGCCTATTCTTTAATATGAATTGGTTTAACACTTAAACCCTAATTGCTTTCCTTCAATGACTTCATTATTGACATTCTAAGGAATATTCAGATCCTATTTAGTGACCTAACTTTACGTATAGCCTGGATCAATTTCCTTCGATCTTGGGCCCGTGGGGCATGGGCCCACCACGCTTCCACTGCGCCACTTTGATCAAATGGATGTATAAACCGACTTAACTAGATTAGACTCAAAATGTTTTACCCCCTTAAAATTATTTTACTCTCAAGGCTCAAGAATCTATGTCTCGATCCCCATGTCGGAACAATATGTAATTTAGGACCTATCCTTGACACGAAATGGGAAACAATCTCTCAATACATTGGTCTTTCTTTCATCGATGATGTGTACTACAACATTGGTACTTATGGTATAGAAAGGAGCTAAAAATGATGGGTGTTGTGGTTGATTTCAGGGACGGGTGTGAGTTTGTGGCAAGATGCCTAATTCTACCAAAGAATGAGTTTTGCCACGGTCCCGACTTACCCTCTTTGATCATGTTTAGTTTAATACTGTAAGATAATCTATACATTATTAGTGTATAAGGAATTTTGACAAAATAGGTTAACGAGCAGACTATCTTCCTAAGTTCATATGCACAATATGTATGCCAAAATAGTCTGTGTTTTTGAGAAATTTTTTGGGCCAAAAAAAAAATAAAAAATCTCTATTGGCTATATATTCTTAACACTTTTCAAAGGCGAAGTAATAAACTTTTGGTTGTAAGTGGTCGAGCTAACACGGAAGGAAAGTCGTGTAGTGGGTCAGAGGATAGATAGACCTTTTGCCTAACTATGACAGAAAATTTGTCGTATCAATTCTTAATCCTAGTTGATCCCGATCTTCTGCTTGATCATATCATTGAGTTCATTGGTAACTACCAGGATTGAGAATTCGATTCAAACCGCGAATACTTCGCTTATATATAGTTTTTCTACTACGTGTTCCCGATTGTAATAAGTCCTTGGGAAGACAATTCTAAGGGGTGTGTTGATTTAACCTAACGTTCAATCCGAGGGATATATAAGTTTTCTCTGAGCATGAGTAGTTTCTATTCAAAACAAGCTTCCTAAGAGTTATTAAAGAAGCCTATAAGTATCAAGGGGATCCAAAGAAGGAATATGGTCTCACTCCAACCTAATCAAACCAACTAACTAAGTCTATCTTTCAATTATCTTAGCATAATCAGCCTTTTACATTTCTTAATATAACCAGTAGCCTAGTCTTAACTTGGGAGTAGTGGGAATCCAGTAATTGTAATCCAAAGTCTACTCTCACATGCTAGATGATTTCATACCATTTCTAATACAAGAAATTGTTTTATCGTTTAGGGTCAAAAGTTGTCTGATTAGAATTGAGTTGTCCGAACTTGAATTTAATTGCGCTCGAGTACTTCATATATGACTATACCGGCTAAGGAGGTCCTAGGGTTCACGTTATTAATTTATTGGATTTCCTATACTGTCAGATCTTTCGAAATCTAAGAGTACCAACTCTAGGTCCAAAACTTTAAATGTCTTAACATTTGATGGTCATTGTGGTTAATATAATCCTCATTTCCAAGGTCAAAGTTATCTCATTACTCCGCTCTGAACTTCTCAATTTGGGTCCTTAGGCCTGTAGGGTCCCTTTTTTGTGGTCCAACGTACCCGTATTCGCACTATTTGGATCCATTTAAGGTTTGGTATTCGTCAACTAATGACTCAAACCCGTCGACTGATGGCCTAAAGGCGACCTAAGTCGATTCACGTGATCGAAGATCGTTGTGGACTAAATTACAGTATTCGATCTCGCCTATCGACGAAACCTTAGGATGCTAATGTCATCTCTAAATTCCATCATCCCCTTCCTAAATCATAGTGCGTCAGAGTGCGTCGTGTTACCTATAACCTAGGTCCAGTTTAATCCAAATCATGCTCTGATACCATCTTGTAACGTGTCGAGGGTTGACTAAAGCTCTACTCCCAGATCTAACGCATCACTTATGCAATATGGATAATGATGTTTAGATGTCGTCCATATCAATGCATTAAACATGAGTGTGATTATACTAAAATAGCATATCCTACTCCAGAGATGATGTAATTAAGTAGCGGAAGTCTGAAGCACAAGTATTTGAATATGAAAGTATTTTAAAAACTTCGGAGTATGAGTATGTAACTGGGCTAAATATATACATGTATTATTTCAGAATAGACAAAATATCAAAATGTAAAGCATTTAACTAATCCATAAGTCCCTGTAATCCCGTTGAATCAGCACGATGTCTATATAGACCCGCATGAGAGTTGAACGTAGGAATATTCTTCCTCCTCGTCCATGAGTTCCTGCTTCGTCGCATAGACTTCGCCATCACCCGCATCTAAACCAGAGTTTGTGTAGTGTATTAAAACACCGTCCCAGGGTGGGAATGAGTGGCCAACTCAGTGGTACTATAAGGCAAAGGTTAACATGTTATCAATTAAATCAAGCAGTAATGATAAAGCAATACAACAATCACTTCCTAACTACTCTTATTAATGCAGGGATGATATGCAGTAATGATGCATGCTCTCGCCTGCACTCCCTCAAGCAACTTCATCAACCATTCGCGCATGGCAAACTCACTAAATGTGCTCTTCCTCGCCAAAGCACATACAATACGGTGCGTGGACGTGTTAGCCAAGTTCTTAATTAGACTTATTCATATAGCAAAATTGGAAAGCTAAGGTACCTCCCTTTTTTATCCTTAACCCAAACGGGGGATGCATCTAGGGTCGTCAATCCTAGGTAGTCACATACAATAAGCAAGTTATAGGGCATCACCCCTAATGTAAAACAGTGGATAGGTAAATTCAAATGTTTATACTCGAGGTCACTACGGGAGGCTCATCACCTGATCGTAGGCTAACAG
Source organism: Magnolia officinalis (assembly GCA_021015155.1). Taxonomy (NCBI): domain Eukaryota; kingdom Viridiplantae; phylum Streptophyta; class Magnoliopsida; order Magnoliales; family Magnoliaceae; genus Magnolia; species Magnolia officinalis. The sequence continues at coordinate 31,461,487 of JAJHSJ010000009.1, forward strand.
CTCGAATACAGTGTCCCATACCACGGCTCACGAGTTTAGGTTGCTCACTGGTCACTACGGGGACGCTCGTCACCCCAGCGTAGGCCAACAACTCAACCACGGTGTCCCATACCACCATGCCCGACTCATGAGTCCTAGCGGATCGTGGTACCATTGTTGAAATGAGCTTTTACATTGGTAAGCGGTACCTTAGATTCAAGCAGTAGCGTCCATACATGGTAAACACACATTAGGCCAATTGGTTTATTAGACAAGTTCAATTGGTACGAGCGCATGCTAAATTAATCGACATGGAGTGCATAAGCACTCCGCGTGGCCTAACCACTATCGATAATCATCGTACGACCCGGATTCATCGGACGTATTCATTGTGGCGAGACTAATTCAGCCACTCGAGCGAAATTGATACCTGTTGCCTAAACTATGTAGTAGTCCCTATCATACTCAAATCAGCATGTAGATACATGTGATAATCATATAAGCATTTAACAAACAATCTAAATACAACACTCATTTGAGTATTTTATCAAACATATTGAACATATCACCAAGCACTTGCATTTTATTCATAAATTGCGTAGCAAGATTAAGAGTACATAAAGGAAATTATACATATAGATAAGGTAATTGAGAATCCTATCTCAACACCCTTATTAAATACAATTCATCAAACAATTTCCCATTAAAACATTTTATCAAACACTTAACCTACATTACTACATACATGAACTAAATTAGCTACAACATATATTATGGCAAATCCTTTCACAAAGGAGTTGTCATACATACAACAAATATGAATTCTAGATTAATAGTCAAGGCAAGCACAAATCATAATTGCAAGTTCATTCAAACATTTCAACAAACACATGAAATGCATATTTGTTCAACATAGTTCATACATGTGTAATATATGGAAAACATCATATCTAAGAGCATATGACAGCAATCAAGTCAGTCATAAATCATTACTGACATTGAAAGCCTTAAAAACCATAACCTAAACGTTTATAGTCTGCACCTTTCGTCGGAATACTCGATTCAAACGCAGTTCAAACACTATGTTCCCCAATATGGAACAATGGGTACCTAAATCACGAAATAGGTTAGCTTGTTTATCGATTGCTCAATCTGGCTTTCTAAATCAAGATTAGGGTTAGGATTTCTGACCCAAGTTGAAGCCGAAAATGATTGTGTAGCAAAGTGGAAAGGTGATTCAGTGCGTGGAGTAGTGGGAGAGAATCCCAACAACGATCTCCAGGAATCTCTCTTCCTTCCGTCCTCTTTTCTCTCCTTTTCTCTCTCTCCCTTAGGGTTTTTAGGAAATTCTTATGAGGGAGAGAATGGGTGGTTTAAGGCCTTTATATAGGCCCAGAACTGATGTCAATGGTCCCAGGGCCATGGTATACTTAGTTTATAACCAAAGGGCGTCTGTTTTAGGCAGACGGGCTCATCTGGAGGTCCATTACTCACCTATGTCACAGATTAAGTTTCCTGACAAGGGATCTATGCCATAATGTGATTTCAACGCATTTGGATAGGCCGATCAACCTTGACGGACCCGTATTAGATCAACGATCGTTGTCACTCGATCAAGGCCATAAGTATACAGATATGCATAGGGAAATTTCCCTGATCCATGGGTGAAGTTCGATCTGAAACTGATGGTATGAAATCCACAATTTTGCCCGCAAGCCAATGACCCAATTCACTTAAGTTTCGTTTCGGTTTCTAAAGATATTCGCGTTTCTCACACACTTTCCTCAAGGCTCAAGTTGTGAATTTTAGGACACTATCTGGGCTCGATTCCCGCGATGGTTGTCAAGCCCAGTAGGACGAACATAATCTTATAGTTTCGCGGTCATCGGATTTTTGACGTGCGGTCTAGGTCCGATGTGGAGTTTCAATGTACTCCCGAGAGCGATATGCTCTTAGGATTTCTCCTAAGTTTTTAAGGAGCGTTGAGTCAATGGTACTAATGATTTTGGGTCTTACCATTTGTGGAAATGGTGGTTCGAGTTAAATCCATCAATTATTTAGTTTAGTACTTAACTAAATTCTGCCCTAATTATGACAGAATAAGGTCCTAGGGTAGTTGCATGACCTTGTTTGGCACTTTTAGTTAGTATATTATTTTAATTATTTTTTTAGTAGTTCATCATCAAGTCTACTTTATCTCTACCAAATTTCATTACATTTTGTGTTCTGAAAAAATTCTTAAAATTCTAAAGGTAGCAGCTGTCCGAACTAATAATTTTTGGACAGTTGTCACATCAACCTATATTTAAAAATATTAAAAATTTTATTTTATTTTTTTTACTTATTTTTACAAAAACTAGACTTATCAAGCTTCAATCTGGCTTTTGAATCATCTAAATCGGAGTTATATTGATGGAGATATGACTTTTTGAAGTTGGTCAAAAAGTGTAGAAAATTTCAGCGAGGGTCCACCAAATTTCGGTGCACTGGCGGCGCGCCACCGACCGGGCGGTGGCGCTGCGGTCTGCTGGAGAGCCGGGCGGCGCACAACCGTTCAGGCAGTGTCGCTGCGCCCCTTTGTGGTGCCTGCCACCCAATTGTTTTGAAATAGGTGTATTTTACAAACCGGAATGAGTTATATGACGTGCAATATATGATTTTGGGGTAGGAGAAGGTAATCTATCCAAATAACCTATTTATTTTGTGAGATTTCATAAGGTTAATGTTCAAAAGCCCATTTTATTTATATATTTATTATTTATAATACATTTTAGTTTAATTATACTTTTTCATCCTTTGAGATTTACGATTTGTGTCTAATATGAAAGTACTTAGAAAAAATTTGAAGAATAAGGTAGTAAAAGGTGATATTTTTTAAGGAGATGGGTTGAAAAGGGGATTCGAGACTTTGGGATTGAGTTTTGAGAAGTCGATAAGGTGTTATGATAGAACCATTGCCCAAGGACGTCTAACTCGAAGTTGGCAAAAATCCGGGACGTTATAGAGGGGCTGAGATTCGCGAGAGTTATCCCTGTCTCCTTGTCGTTTTTCTATGTTCATGTGTTGTGTTTCTAATTTTACATAGTGAAATGATTTCCCTCTTTTATGAGCTCCAGTTAATTGCGTGATAGTGTAAACTTTGAGGATGAAATTTTTATTAGGAGGGAAGAGCTGTAAGGCCCGTATCTTAGTATGTAATGTTCCTTAGACTCCCACGATCCTCCCCATCGAATTTTAATAACTCACGACCTTTAATCGGCGTTTACGTGGAACCCTAAGTCGTATCGCATAAATCTGAGTCGGCTTGACCTGAGACTTGTACCATTGCGACCGCACCGTCACCATAGTTCCAACGCCGTGTCTTGCGCACCGATGCGGTACCCAGGCTAGGAGATGTGGGCCCGTGTTTATCTCGAAGAAACACCAAGCATTTATAATCTCGAGAGAATCTTTATAACCCATCCCATCCATCAATCAGGTCAAGTACACATCCCATCCCTAGCTGATGCTTTTTTTCCCCCTAAGACAAGCAACCCACCTAAGTCAACTCTCATGTCAAGTACATCCATCACTCTTACAACCCTCTCTCTCTCTCTCTCTCTCTCTCTCTCTCTCTCTCTCTCTCTCTCTCTCTTTCCACCTATTCCAAGCTAGCAAGTGTGGACGTCCAAGCTCTTCCCAAAAGAGAGAAAAGTGTGGCCCACTTCCTACCCCCAATTCCCTCATCCTAGCCCTTCAATCATCATCATCTTCCTTCAAAAAGAGAGCCAAGGAGTTTGGCATTCCATTGGACCAAGAGATCTAACGGTGGGTGATTTGTAGGTTAGATTGTGTATTTGATGATGGGCCAAGTGGGGCCTACGGATTGATGGTATGGATCTCACTTTAGACCTCAGGTGTGGCCGATGGCCCACCATGATCCATATGTTCATCTCATGATGGGGCCATTCTTTATGGACCCCATCATGATGTTTATTTTCCTATTGCTTGAAGGTCATCTAGACCTTGTATTTTGGTGGAAAAGAGATCTCCACCATTAATTTAATTGGCGGGTCCACATGTATTGGGACCCACTTGATGTACGCTTGGTAATGCATGAAAGGGAGGGCTTATAGTGGCGGAGCCCCTCCCCTCCACACGTCTTTTTCTCTTTCTCCCTCTCTCCCTCGATCTCTCTTTTTCCTTGGTTTGCTATTCCACCTATCGGGCACATCCCACCTGTCGGACACATGTAGGGATGATCCAGATCGTCCAGTAGGTGGGACAGTTGTGCTGTCCACCCTGCTGGACTGATCGTCCAAATGGACAGTCTGGATGATGGGAAAATACAAATGACAGCTTGATCTTCTAGCTGGTGGGCCACACATGCATGGACCCCACCTTGATGTGACCTGCATCTACACCGTCTGTCTAATACAAACTAGGCCAGCAGGGTCGGCCGCCCAACACACCATCCCCATCTCACTGCCTGTCCATTTTGGATAAGCCTGGCAGAAGGAAAAACTCAAATATCAATTTAATTCAAACTGTGGGCCACTCACGTGGATCCCACCTTAATGTATATATCTAATCCACATCATCCATCCATTTTCCCAACTCATTTTAGGTGTCGAGCCAAAAAATGAAGCCAAACCGAATCTCTGGCGGGCCATGTTGTAGAAAATAGTGATAGTAGTGAAGCAAATGGATAAGGCCCACTGTGATGTTTTTGTACGTCTAAACATATCAAATATTGGGCTTGTTAGGCCTGTCATGAACCCTGGAACCCAACCAGTGGAGTGGATCCTCCTGATGTGGGCCCCACCTATGAAAAGCCATCATAAAAAATAAACATATATATAATAGAGGGCTTGGACTCCCCTTGCTGCTGATGTCTAGCGTCCAGAGGACGCTGCAGCATCCTGCTGCTGGACATGGCTGGGACGGTGGGCCCCACCGTGATATATGTCGAATTTCAGCACCGTGCATTTGATGGGTCCCCTTTAAAGAATGGGTTTCCCCAAAAAAATTAACCGTACACGGAACTCAGGTGGTCCACACTACAAAATGTAGTAGGTGATTGAACGTCTACCATTGAAACCCTTTTTGGGTCACAGAAGTTTTGGATCTATATGAAATTTATTTTTCCTCTTAATTCAGGTCTTTGTGACCTTATGATCAGATTAGATGGAAAATAACGTTATGGTGGGCCACACGTGGGACCCACCTCTGTAGAAGAGGATTTGCTGGTGTACACTTACACTAGCTATATAGATGTTGTATTAAAAGTTAGCAAGTCTGTGGGTCTGCCGTGAGGTATGTGTATATACACACCGTCCAAATGGCTGGACGATGGGACCCACCATTGATGCACATGTTGTATATCCACACCGTCCAGATAGTTGGATGGTGGGACCCACCGTTGATGCATATGTTGTATATCCACACCGTTCAAATGGCTGGACGATGGGACCCGCCATTGATGTATATGTTCTATCTCAAATTGTCCATCTGTGGACCCCACCAGCTATATAGCTGCTACGTTGATGTCAGCAAGTATATGGGTCTGATCATGAGTTGCGTGTTACATCCAAACCGTCCAGTTCATTGGACGTGGACCCACTATAATTTATATATTTCATCCGCACTGTCCAGCCGTTTGGGACGGTGCTGGACACACATGATGTACGTGTTATATCCACGTCGTCCAAAGGCTGAACCCGGGCCCCACTGATGTATCTGTTTCATGCAGGTTGTCCATCCATGTGGCATAAAGTGATGAGGCCCATCCTGATGTATAAGAGTCCCATGTGATGCAGGGCCCACCTAATGTATATGAGGCCCTTCGTTACGGTCCATGTGATGCAGCCCACTTGATGTATATGAGGCCAATCGTTGCGGCCCATGAGATGCGGCCCATTGTGATTTATATTAGGCCCATGTGAGAGGCTCATTATGATGTATATTAGGCCCATGTGAGAGGCTCATTATGATGTATATTAGGCCCGTGTGAGAGGTCCATTGTGATATATATTAGGCCCATGAGATGAGGCCCTTTTGTGATTGCTTATGAGGCCCATTGAATGTGTGAGGCCCACCATGATGTACGTGCTATATACACACCATTTACCCTTTTTTAAGCCGTGGTCCCCGCCGCCTTATGCAGGCCCACCATGTATGTGCAATGGGCACGCACTATCCATCCATTTCCTAAATAGTTAGAGGGCCGAGAGTCTCGTTATGATTCTGATTCCGATTTCTATACAGACTGCACCATAGGATAATGGTGGTTAAATGTCCACCGTTGTAAACTTTCATAGGTCGCATTGTTAAGCCCATTTCCACTGATACCCTAGTGGGCTAACCCTACCCTAGTGGGCTAACCCAAACTGTTGGGCCCCCACCGATGATAGTAATATCCATTTTCCCGTGGGGCTGCCTTGTGAGACCCACCTAGCTATATGTATGGTATACACACGCTCTCCATCCTTTTTTCTTGATTCGTATAAGGGTCGTGGGCCCCATCATGAGTTAGATCCCACTCTCGTAATGGGCCGCATTGTAGGAACAATGGTGGTTAAAGGTTCACCATTGTAAATCGTCCTAGGGCCTATTACTAAATCTAGTCCCATCTTCCCTTATTGGTTTATCCCAAATCATTAGGCCCACATGGATGTTAGTAGTACCTATCTCTCTTATTGGGCTAACCCAAACTGTTGGGCCCCATTGATGCTAGTACTTTCCCACCATGTCCTGTAGGGTTGTCCAAACCTTGTAGCCCACATTATGTTCATACTAGGCCTTTTATAGAAATGGGACCCACTAGATTCATGTTTTGCCTAAGCTTAGCAACCATACTCAAGGTCCACTTAGGAGTTGTGCGGCTACCCAATCCGTTAGAGGGACACATAGTTCTAGATGTATGAACTCCACCAAACCCACTTTGTATACATATTGGGCTTCCCATAGGAAGCTTAGTTTATTACATGATATAAAGATTTAGGAAGCCGAATTGTTCACCCTGTTAGCTCACCTTGTGAACTCACCTTGTCATATACCCACTTGACTCACCACTAGAGGTGTATCCTACCCTTGTACCCATTTACTAGGACCTCGAGACATGTACATATCATCCGCACTGTCCGTCTCTTTATTGAGACAAGTACGAGGCCCATCTTGGACATCAGTGTACCATCCAGGCTATCCGTTGCTTAGTACATCATCACCCCTTGTCGTAGATAGAAGAATATATAGTTTCAGATTTGGTATATCCACCATATAGAGCCTAACTCAATGTATGGGCAAGATCCGCTGGCCTTCTAGTGGACCCCATCTTGGAATATATGATATATCAGTGCCTTGGCAAGCTAATGTAATATAACGTGGGACATGCCGCATGTACTCCTATAGTTGTAGAAGGAGCATGTTGTTTAGTTTATACTTTGGGTATGTGACATGCCGGTGAAGGTCGATTGTGGATTATTGTTGTCCGCATTATTAGATAATCATGCCTGTGTACTTTATGACATCATGCTACATGTCCATACGCATCATTTATATGCCTGTCGTGATGAATGATAGATCATAGCGTTGCCATTGGGCTGAGTTATATAGGGGACTCCTTAAGAGACGGAGTTGCCTCACATGATAGCGCGGTATGCGCAGGTTGATGCATGACTAGATGGTATGACTTATGCATCTCACATTTGTGTGACATGATCAATTGGCGCTCTAGTGACATCAGGGCTGTGGCCTCCACAGGTTCATTGTGGATGGCCAGATAGGATACTGAAAATATTTGGTTATACACTGTGGGCACATAGGATGTCTTTGGGTGAGAGTCCTAGAATCCTCTTGGTACCGGAGGATACTCCAACGTCTAAACTGAGTGGATATATGAGCGCCTGAGTGTCGAATACCAGTAGGTGGCGTCTCCCACTGTGTAGTGGTCGGTTGGGAGGGGGTGTGGCCTTATCCACCCGAGCGAGGGGGTTGTAAGCTAAGATGAGTATGATCAGCTTGTAAATGGGTCCGCTATCGACGACTTGGGTAGGTATTGGTAGACTAATGGCTAGGTGGATAGTGAGGTCTTTTCCACTCATTGGTTGTGCAGCTAGAGAGGCGACAAATACTGACATGTGGACATACTGAGTATGAGATTACGTACTCACCATTTGACTCATTCATTCATTCATTCACTATCCACTTGGGCTGATGGTGCATAACTAGATCATTACGTGCACCTTCGCAATGGCCATGATTTCGGTTGGGTACGAGACTAGCCTGAGATCAGAAGTTTACCACGTTGAGTCTAGCTATCCAAATTTAGGTATGAGATTGGTTTGGATAGAAGTCCCTTATGATGAACCTCACAGCTTACGATACCATGTGCAATCATCCCGATTACACACTCCAACTTTATCATTTCTTTTGTATTTGCATATTGCATTACACCCTTAGCTTATGACGTTGGGTTTACTATGATTCTGCACCATATAGCCTAGATATGACATTTGGCTTATTATATCTCCACATAGTTGAGATAGGTATATATGAAGCATATAAGTGTTTCTCAATCCCAAGAGTATGAATATGTTACCATGCTGAATATATACATGTATTGTTCCAAAATTTACAAAATATCAAAGTGTAATGTACAACTAATCCATAACCCTGTAATCTCGGCGACGCAGCTCTAGGTCTACATAGACCCGCCAGAGAGCTGCACGTAGGAGAACTCCTCCTCCTCTGCAAAGAAGTCCAGCTCCATCACGTAAGCCTCACCATAACCTGCATCTAAATAAGGGTCTGGTTGGTGTTTTAAAACACCGTCCCAGAGTGGAAGTGAGTGATCAACTCAGTGGTACTATAAGGTAAAGGTTAACATGTTATCAATTCAGTCAAGCAGTATTGATAAAACAGTACAACAATCATATCCTAAGTACTCTTATTAATGTAGGAATGATGCGCTATAATGATGCATGCCCTCTCCTGAACTCCCTCAGTGACTTCATCTCACGATCACGCATGACAAACTTCCTAAATGTGTGCTTCCTCGCCAAAGCACATGCAATGCGGTGCTTGTTCATGTTAGCCAAGTTCTTAATTAGGCTTATTCATACAACAAATTCGGGAAGCTAAGGTACCTCCCTTTATATCATTTACCTACATAGAGATCCATCTAGGGTCGTCAATCCTAGTTAATCACATACAATAGGCAAGTTGTAGGACGTCACCCCTAATGAAAACGGTGGATAGGTAAGTTCAATTGATAATACTCGAGGTCACTACGGGAGGCTCGTCACCTGAAAGTAGACCGACAACTCGAATACAGTGTCCCATACCACCGTATTCGGCCCACGAGTTTGGGTTATTCACTAGTCACTACGGGGAGGCTCATCATCCCAACGTAGGCCGACAGCTCGACCACGGTGTTCCATACACCACCATTCCTAACTCATGAGTCTTAATGGATCGTGGTACCATGGTTGAAATGGGTTGTTACATCGGTAAGCAGTACATTAGATTCAAGTAGTAGTGTTCATACATGGTAAACACTCAATAAGCCAATCGGGTTAATTGACAAGTTCGATTAGTATGAGTACACACTAAATTAATCGACATGGAGCCCATAAGCACTCCACGTGGCCTAACCACTGTCGACAATCACCATACGACGGGTATTCATCAAACTTATCCAAGGTGGCGAGACTAGTTCGGCCACTCAATCAGGAACTGTTACCGATTGCCTGGACTACGTATTAGTCCCAATCATACTCAAACACAATAGGTATTCACATGTGATAGTCAAAGCAACATTGAACAAACAATTCAAATATAAATCCCATTTGAGCATTTTTACAAAAACATTGAGCATGTATTATACATATGCCTTTCATCCATGAATCACGTAGTAACAATTTAGATTACATGAAGGAAACTATGAATATTGATAAGGTAGTTGAGAATCCTATCTCAACACCCTTATTAACTACAATTCATCAAGCAATTTCTCATTCAAACATTTTATCAAACACTTAGACTACACATTCCTACATACATGAAATAAATTAGTTATAACATATATTATGGCAAATCCTTTCACAAAGGAGTTGTCTTACATACAACAAACATGTATTTTAGATTAATAGTCATGGAAAGCACAAATCATAATTACGATTTCATTCAAACATTTCAACAAACACATGGAATGCATTATATATTCACATAGTTCACACACATATATAATTTATTAAATACATCGTAACTAAGATCATATGGCAACAATCAAGTCAGACATAAATCATTGCTAACATTGAAAGCCTTGAAAACCATAACCTAAACGTTTATAGTCTGCACCTTTCGTCGGATTGCTCAGTTCGAACACTACGTCCCCGTCTATAGGACAACGACAACCTAAATCATGAAATAGGTTATCTATTTCGTCGATTCCTCTATTTGGATTCCTAAAATGAGATTAGTGTTAGGATTCTTACCCAAATTGGAATCGAAACAAGTTGAGTAGCGTAGTAGAGAGGTGAAACGGTGTGTGGAGTTGTGGGAAAAGGTTCCAACAACGATCCCTAAGAATCTCCCCTCCTTCCTCTTTTCTCTCTCTCTTTTTTTTTTTTTCTTTCACTCTCTCTCCCAGGGTTTTTAGGAAATTCGTATGAGGGAGAGAAGGGGTGGTTTAAGGGCCTTATATAGGCTCAGAAGTGATGTCAATGGCTCCATGGCCATGGTATACTTGGGTTATAGCCAAAGGGCGACTGTTTCGGGCTAACAGAGCTCATCTGGAGGTCCATTACTCATCTACGGTGTATGATAAGTCCCCTGGTAATGGATCTAGGCCAGGATGCGATTTCAGCGCATTTGGATAGGCCGATCAACCGTGACGGACCTGTATATGTTCAACGGTCGTCGTCACTCAATCACGGCCACAAGTATACAGATGTGTGTAGAGAAATTTCCCTGATCCAAGGGTATAGTTTGGTTACAAACTGATGGTCTGAAACCCTTAATTTCGCCCGTAAGGGGACGACCCAATTCACTTAAGTTTTGGTTTATTTTTTAAAGATATTCGCGTTTCTCACACACTTTGCTTAGGGCTCAAGTTGTGCGTTTCGGAACACTATCTAGGCTCGATTCCTACGATGTTTACCAAGGCCAATAAGGCGGTCATAACCTTATAGTTTCGCGGTAATCAGACTTTAGACGCGCGGTCCAGGTCCGATATGGAGTTTCAATATGCTCCCAAGAGCAACTGGGTTTTGAGATTGCTCCTAGGTTCTTAAGTAATGTTGAGTTAGTGATTTTAATGGTTTTGGGTCTTGCAGTTCGTATAGATAGTGGTTCGAGCTAATACATCGATTAATTTAGTTTAGTACTTAATTAATTTTCATCTAATTTCTATAGAATTTGGTCCTTAGTGAGTTTTACCTGAGGTGGTACTCGGGTCTTTGTACGGATTTTTCCGAGACATTACAATCTATCCCCCTTAAAGAAAAATTTCATCCTTGAAATTAGTACCTTTTCGTACTCCTCGAGGATCTGAGGGTAATTCGTACGGACTTCGGTTTTTGTTTCCCTCGTAGCCTCTTCCTCAGTATGGTGTGTCCATAGTACCTTCACGAGCGGGATAACTTTGCTGCGTAGCACTTGTTCTTTCCTATCAAGAACACGTGTAGGCTGCAATACATAAGTAGCATCTTCACTTAGCTACACTTGCTCTCATTTGATAATATGGGAAGGATCAGGAACGTATTTCTTCAGCATCGATACGTGAAATACGTTGTGCACGCCTGCGAGTGGCGTGGGCAAGGCGAGACGGTATGCCACCACACCCACTCAGTCTAAAATCTAGAAAGGGCCAATGAATCTCGGTGTGAGTTTTCCCTTCTTGCCAAATCGAAAGACTTCCTTCATGAGGAAACCTTAAGAAATACATGGTCCCCAACTTCGAACTCCAACTGTCGCCGCCATGTATTGACGTAACTCTTCTGTCTGCTTTGGGCCGTAAGGAGTCGATGTATGATAATATCAATCTTCTTTGAGGTTGCTTAAACCAAATCTAGGCCAACCAGGCTCTTCTCACCAACTTCTGCCCAACAATGCAGTGCTCAATAAGGGCGTCCATACAATGCTTCGTTAGGAGCCATACCAATGCTCGCTTGGAAGCTGTTGTTATAAGCAAACTCGGCATAGGGAAGGTAGTCACCCCAACTATCCTTGAATCAAGCACACATGCTCACAACATATCTTTTAATACCTGGTTCACCCGTTCTTTCTGCCCATCCGTCTGTGGGTGGAACATAGTACTAAACTTCACTTTCACTCCCATTGCCTCCTGGATTCGAGTCCAGAAAATGGATGTGAATCACATGTCTCGATCCAACACAATCTCCATAGGCACTCCATGCAGTCGTACAATCTCCTTGATGTATAGCTTGGCTAAATCATCTGCTGAGTTTGAAACTCTAATAAGGAGAAAATAGGTTGATTTACTCAATCGGTCCACAATCACCCAAATGGAGTCATGTCCCTTCATCGTCTTCGGTAACCCGAAAATGAAATCCATGGATATGAAGTCTCATTTCCATTCAGCTATGGGACATGGGCTGAAGCAATCCAGGAGGTCGGCAATGTTTGGCCTTGACCTACTGGCACGTGAGACAATGGGACACATAATCTGCTATGTGGGACTTCATGTTGTCCCACCAGTATGAACGCTTCATGTCTCAGTACATCTTCGTACTGCCAGGATGCATTGTCATCCTTGAATTGTGAGCGGCTTCTAAAACATCCTTCCTCAAGTCATGGAGATTCAGGACGCACAGTCGGCCATGATAACGTAAACCTCCATCCGAACCAACTCTCCATTTAGAGTTTCCATTGTCACTAGCTCATTTTCTCATCTTCACCAACCATTTATCTTCTCTCTGAGCCACAATGATTCAGTTATCAATAAGTGGTTGTACCCGAATATGGGCGACGCTCTCAAACGACTCCTCTACTATAAGCTTCTGTTCGAAGTCTCGCACAAATTCTACCATATTCCATTCTTCTATCATAAGCGGAGTTGCAAATTCTATTGTCTTTTTGCGGCTCAATGCGTCTGCCACAAGGTTAGCCTTGCCTGGATGGTAGGAAACCTCAAACTTGAAGTCTTTCAAAGTTTCCATCCAACATCGTTGCCTCATATTCAGGTCTCTCTTTGTGAATATGTACTTGAGGCTCTTGTGGTCGCAAAAGAGCTCGAACTCCTCTCCGTTAAGGTAATGTCTCCAGAGCTTTAATGTGAAGTTAACTGCTGCCAATCCAGGTCGTGCGTAGGGTAGTTTCATCATGTTTCCTCAACTGTCGCGATGCATAGGCAATCACTCTGTCCTCTGCATAAGGACACAACCCAAACCAACACGAGACGCATCGGTATATATCGTATATCAGACCCCTTACTCTGGCAATACTAGCACGAGTGCAGACGTCAACTTGTCCTTCAATTCCTGAAAGGCTGTTTTTGCCTTCTCATTCCAGGCAAACTTAAGATCTTTTTATGTGTGCTGAGACAACGGTCTAGCTATCATAGAAAAGTCTTTAATGAATCGGCGGTAGTAGCCAGCAAGTCCCAGGAAACTCCTCACTTTTGTAACCGAACCGGGCTGCTCCTAGTCCTGAACTGTAGTTACCTTAGGTAGGTCCATGACAATTCGTTCCTTAGACACTACGTGTCCCAGAAACCTAACTTCTTCTTTCCAGAAGTCGCATTTTCGGTATTAGGCAATTAACTGATTCTTCCATAGAGTATCGAAGACTGCTCGCAGGTGCTCCTCGTGATCCTTCCGACTCTTGAAGTATATTAAAATGTCATTTATAAATACGATGACGAATCAGTATAGATATGGCCGAAACACCCAGTTCATGAGGTCCATGAACATGACTGGTGCATTTATAAGTCCAAACGACATCACAAGGAACTCATAGTGCCCAAAGCTGGTTCTGAATGTTGTCTTCTGCACGTCTTCATCCCTGACGCACAACTGATGATACTCGGACTGTAAATCAATATTTGAGAAATACTGTGACCCTTTCAATTGATCAAACAGGTCATCTATCCTGGGCAAAGGATACTTTTTCTTCACTGTCACTTGGTTCAACCTGTGATAATTAATACACAATCATAACGATCTGTCCTTCTTCTTTACAAAAACATCGGTGCCCCCCAAGGAGACACACTCGGTCATATGAAACCTGAACCCAACAGGTCGTCAATCTGTCTCCTCAATTCCTCCATTTCACATGGAGGCATGCCATCGTCGGTAGAGAAAAGGTTCGCACCAGGCACAAGGTCGATAGTAAAGTCGATCTCGCGCCGAGTAAGTAGTCCAGGTATCGTCCTGAACACGTCCATGAAGTTTTGGACTACAGGCATGTCCCCAAGTGTCGGACCATCAACATTTTCCAACAAGGAAGAGTAACTACTTATGTGGTAGGGTCAACTGACCTGAACTGGAAAAGTAAAGGTCGTGCCCTCAGGTGCACAGGCTTTCACTAATCTAGTATAAGAATCGGTCTCTGCCTTCATCTCGGTGAGCCAATCCATACTAAGGATGACATCGTAATGATATAATGGGGCGACAATCAGGTCAACGTACTGTTCTGCTTCCTAAGCCTATTGAGTAATCCTTACAAATCTTGGTAACGTCTGAAAAGGTCCTTGTAGCTGTAAGGATTCTCACCCCCTTTGTAGGAGTAGTTTCCAACACTAGTCGCTTGACTGCTGCGCATGATATTATTGAAATAGTGGACCCGATATCCACCAACAGAAATACTGGTGTACCTTGGATATGTGTTGTGACTTCGAAGGCTACAGGCCATGCAGTTGCTACCTCAGAAGCTTCAGCTGCTAGCGCATGTACACGTGCTTCTTGAGGTCGATTTGGTTGCGCTGCCATAGGTCATTAAGGCGACCTATTTCAAGGTATATTTGGCCTGTAAAAAGGCTGTGGTGGCGGTGATGATCGTAGTGGTGGAACTGAAATAGCTGGTGGTAACTAGCGGTTGATCTTCTGAGGCGGCGTGAAGTCGTTGTCCCTCATCTTGGTAAAGCAATAAGTGCCCGTATGGCCCATCCTCTTACAGTAGGTGCACCACAAATCTGATCACCTCGGCTGGGTCGGTGGAGCCACAAGCCTGGTAGGCGAATCTGCACGTGGCCTCTTGTCAAGGAATGGTCGATTCGGCAAATCAGGTCGAGGCCTTGGGATAATGGGCACACGTGTCCGAGACAATCTGTCTCCATCCTGCTCAGCTTGCAGGGACATGCTCACTAGCTTAGCATAGCTGGGTATGCTAGCGCAACACATCTTCGTGTGGATATCGGGCCGCAGACCCTGAGAAAATCGCCACATTCTCATCGACTCGTCTACTAAGATCAAAAGAGCATATCTGGCCAGCTCCGTAAAGCTATTCTCGTACTTAGCCATGGTCATTCCTCCCTGACGAAGGTGAAGAAACTTGCCCTCCTTTTCATTATGGTAAGTGAGGGGGAGTGTAACGACCCGTAAATTTCCGTACTCTGACTCGAGTACCACCTCGACCAGAAATTAATTAGGATTAAATCCTTTAGAAATTTAACATAGTTAATTAAGTGCAAAACTCGATTAGCCATGGAATCCGTTGGGATCGCTTTAAATACGATCTGCAAGACCCAAAACTTGCAAAATCAGTGACTCTAGGTTACCCTAAAGTTTAGAGCCAAACTCATTACCCGGCTGCTCTCGGGAATGAAATGAAACTTCGTATTAGGTCTAGATCACACATCAGAAGTCCGATTAACATGAAGTTAAGGAACTAGGACCGCCTCACTGGGCTTAACAATCATCTCAAAAATCAGGTCTAACCGATGTCCCACGGCCATTCGTTTGGATCCGGAGCGAGGGAGTGTGAAAACACTATTCCCTTTACAAAATAAATATCTGGAATAGTGATCTGGCACCATTCGCTTGCGCATCAGTATTAAGCAACCAGACCGTCAGAATCAGACTAAATTAC
This sequence comes from Magnolia officinalis, assembly GCA_021015155.1. Taxonomy (NCBI): domain Eukaryota; kingdom Viridiplantae; phylum Streptophyta; class Magnoliopsida; order Magnoliales; family Magnoliaceae; genus Magnolia; species Magnolia officinalis. Next base: position 31,477,495 of record JAJHSJ010000009.1, read on the forward strand.
ACCCTCGGATTAAGAAAAATTTCAGGAACATTTACATGTACTTGGAATTTCGGATCGTGGCCCACTGACCGTTGAACTGAAAGTGGTCCGCCACATGCGATCTGGGAATCCGATCGAGTCGAAAACGTAATCCCGCATAGATCCATGTGTGGTGAGCTTAAGTCTGACGTTTGGCTCAAGGAGGGCCACCAGAACCTCTCTTTTGAGCTGGAAAAGTGACGAAATACCTATATTAGCAATAACCATTGAACCTGAGTCTATTTTGGGGAGGTTTTTGGCTATAAAAGGAGCTTAGAACAGCCCCTCTCACAGCCATACGAATTTGGGATAAAACCCTAGAGAGAGAGAGAAAAGAGAGAGAAGAGCTTGGGATTTGTGAGAGATCTTCCTCCTACCGCTTTCAGACATCGCACGGCCTACACCGCTTCATTCCAGGCGCTTTCCCGGCGGTATCCATTCCGTTTTAAGGTGAGAAACCCTAACCCTAGGTCTGATTTGAAGTAGGTTGGCTTTAGGTTGTGTAAAGGCTAACCGATTTCACTCTTTAGCCTCGAAAAAACCCGTATACGGAAGCTCAACAACCCTTGCTGATTCGTTGTGTTCCAAGGGCAAAGGTGAGGACTTTAAGTGTATAGGTTACGGTTTTCAATGCTTTCAATGTCAGATAATGATAGATTCATGATCTGCATGCAATTGCACATGTACAAAGTGCTTTCCATTTCCTGTTTCGATTAACGTTGTAGAATATGGAATTTCACATACTCTAGGTATACGTAGAAATACCGTATGTGTATTTTTTTTGGAAAAATGTTTGACATGTTTATTTAATGTATGACTATATAATATATGGATAAAATACTAGTTTGGCGAAAGGAATCGCTGAAATACATGTTCGCTTGTAAATACCAAGTATGTTGAAATTGTGTATTCTAGAAATACCGCATATGTGTAAATTTTGGAAATGCAATTGTAATGATTATTTGCTGTATGATTATGGTATACATGGATAAAATACTCACTTGGCGAAAGGATAGCCCTAATACGTATTTTGCTTACATACGTCATGTATGTGGGAATAGCGTACTCTAAGTGTTTGTGTAAATGCTTGTGTGTGTAAATGCTTGTGTGTTAGTGCCTTAGAGAGGTGCTGATATGGAATTCCCGACTACCTTAGAGACATGTAGGATATCCTCCATGTGGTGGTTCGCTATAACCACTCACTTGCGATGTGTATGTAATTGTATCCCTATTTGTATAGTACTCTACAACATGCTTTACAATATGCTTTACTTCGTGCTTTACAACATGCTTTACTTCATGTGTTATAACATGCTTTATGACATGCCTGTTAACATGCTTGTATTACTTTGTTTATCCTACTTTACTCCACATGCTATGGATGAAGATTGATTGAGTTTGGGACTATGCCCATAGTCCAGACATTCGGTATCAGACTTGAGGTTGTGGCTGAGATTCATGTCGCCACAAGGGGTGTGTCTGACGAACCCGAGTCGTACTCCGGTTGGCGATAGTGGTTGGCCACACGGAGTGCTTTTGTGCTCCATATCGCCCAACTTATTGTGCGCTTGAGCTAGTCAGGTTCGCCAAGTAACCCGATATGTTGAATGCGTGTTCACCATGTTTGGTCATTACTGTTTGAACCTAGGGTACCAAACTTACCAATGGCGATCCCATTAACCATGGTACCTCGATCCGCTAAGACTCATGAGCCGGACATGGTAGTATGGGACACCGTGGCCGAGCTGTCGGCCTATGCTGCGGCCAAGTACCTCCCCATAGTGACCATTGAGCAACCAAACCTCGTGAGCCGAATACGGTGGTATGGGACACTGTATTCGAGCTGTCGATACTTACGGCGAGAGCCGAGCACGGTGAGACCTGTGCTCGTGCTGACGGGCGACGAGTCCTCCGTAGTATCTTCGAGTATACTCCAAGGGTCTGTGATTGGCGACGAGTCTTTCACAGCAACTAGAGTATGAGTTGAGCCGAGTACGGTGAGACCTGTACTCGAGCTGACGGCTAGTGATTGAGCCGAGTACGGTGAGACCTGTACTCGAGCTGACGGCCAGCAATTGAGCTGCATACGGTGAGATCTGTATCCGCGCTGGCGGGTGACGAGCCCTTTGCGATGCCTTCGCTATGTTTCTCGAACCATAATATCGTATGAGATTAACTAGGATTGACGACCCTAGAATGGATCATGTTTGGGAATGATACAAGGGAGGTACCTTAGTTTCCCAATACTATTGTTTGAAATGGACTAATAATAACTCGGTAATCATGATCATCATCGCACCGCATGTGCTTAGTAGATGTGGCGCACTGAGGGAGTTAAGCATTCGCGAACGTAAGATGATGTCGCATGAGGGTGGTTTGGCAAGGGCATACAGCATCATGTCATTTCATTCTCGCACTTAACAAGAGTAGTTAGAATTGTTTGATTTGTACTGCTTTATCATTACTGCTTAATTGAATTGATAACATGTTAACCTATGCTTTATTGTTCCACTGAGTTAGCTACTCACTCCCACATTACGGGACGGTGTTTGCAACACCCACTAGACTCTGTCGCAAGTATAGATGGCGCATCGGTTCAGGAGCCGGAGCCCGACTTCGATGAGGATCAGGATGAGTTCTCCTTTATGCAGTACTCTGACGGCTTTGCTTAGGCCGACTGCATCGCGGGGATTCCAGGGCTTATCTATGGAGTTGTATTTTGATTTTTGACTTAGAAACAATACATGTATATTGGTACTCAGTTAGTGTTTATACTCAGGTGTTCACAAAAAATTTTGTTACTTTACATACTTTGAATATACAATTTCAATCTTTCGCTTGCCTTTATACAATTGAACTGGAGTATGAATTACTGTTTTGGTATAATCTCATTCATGTTTATTGCTCTAACTCAGACAACATTTAACCATCATTGTGTATGTTGCATAAGTGATGCGTTGGAACTCGGGAGTTGAGTTCATACTCGACCCCCGAATTTCAGGGCGTTACAGGGAGGTACTTCTCATGGAAGAGAGTCTCAAAGGTGTCCCACGACCACACGTGTCCTGTAGGAACTGTTCGTAGGACGCTGTCCCACCATAGACTAGCCTCTTTCTCGAACATATATGTAACCAGCTCTACTTGCTCTACCTTAGTGCGGTGCAATGGTTTCAACATTTTGGATATACGATTCAACCAGTATTCAGCCTCCTCGGGTCTGTAAGTACCGGCAAAAGTGGGAGGATGAAAACGCTGGAAGCGCTCAAAGAGACTGCTGGTATTCATATTTCCAGCCGTGTTCACGGGTGGTGTAGGCGGGATCATATTCATGTTCTGGGCAATGGCCCCCGCAAACCGTTATTGTTGCTGCATCAAAAACATCATCTGCTCCAACTTATCAGGAGGAGGAGCCGACTGAGATATGTGTGGTGTCGACGTAGATGCACGGTTCTATTCCGGAACCGGTGGTGCATTCTATGTTGGCCTATTCGAAGGGTCCATGGCCGGCTGTGAATCCGGCATCATGTCATTATCCGGGCCCAAACCGGGGTCCATATGGCTATCGCTCAGGGGATGTGGCCCATCAATCGATACGCCAAGTGCGAGACATACAATATTCCGAGTGTTTTTAGGAGGCATCCCCTATATACAACATAGGGTGCAACATGTGTCATATTTAGAATAATAACACACGCTAATCCAAGCATTCTACACACTCCATAACATAAGAAATCCCATGCATTTCATTTAACCAAAATTGTCACGATACATATGATGTAGCATTACAAGAATTATGACAGAAGATGCATGTGAGCTAATTTAGTAAAAGCTTTAACACAAACTATCTTCACATTCAACTAGGCCAAGAAGGGCTATTACAAAGGAAAACAAGAAGCAAAGAAAACCAAAAGATGACTATAACATATGTCTAGTCCTCCGACTATGGTGAAGGTGGAGGCACACCCTTATCCTACATGCAACATAGGAGGGTCTTCAGAGTGTGAGACATCCTCTTGAATTTTTGCTTTAGGTAGGCCTGGTTCTCCTTGAATTCCTATCTCAGGGCAGCCTGGTTTTCTTCTATCTTGGCCATACGGGATTCTAAGGAAGCCCGATCATGGCGGTCCTCATCTGCAGCAGTAGGAGGGCCCCTATTAGAATCTTGGGCCTCCTCTCCCTTTTCCTGTTCTTCTTCCTCGCTTCTTTCTTCATCACTGCCTTCTTCATCAATGACTTCCTCTATTTCATTCCCTTCCTCTTCTTCACTACTTTCTTCCTCTTCACTTTCCTCTTCTATCTCATCTCCATATTCATCGAGACGGGCTTAGCGTTGTCTAGGGCTGATCCCCATATTGTTAATCGTAGTTTTACTGATAAAGTGGATGGGTGCAAGATTATTTATGTTAAGCCTGAAACTGAAGTTACGAGCAATCTTGAAGATAAGTCGGCCAAATGGGAGTGAAGCGTCTCCCCCAGTAGAGCGTGCGCTCCTGATTATCTGTGATAGGAAAAAAGTAGGCAGACACAGCTTGTCTCCATGTCCATCTCTGTACAGGAAATCCACCATCAAATGAGTGCATTTTGTACTGTTGCTCCACTTAGGATACACGTTGTACGTGAAATGGCCAAGCTATATGTCCTAGAGGGGGGGTGAATAGGACAATGCCAATTAAAAACTTATAATAGCGGAATTAATATAAGTATGATAGCCAATGAACTAATTAAATAAATTGCAATGCAGAAATGAAATACAACCTCAAATAATTGAAATTGATAGGTTGATACAAACGTTGTTCTAAGGACAACCTTTCACCAAAAACCCAATGTTTATGGTAGGACAACCTTATGTCTAGAAATGTCTTTGTATCAAATTCTCAAATCAAAGAGGAGTAAAGAAATAAACACAAACTGCAATGAATAAATTGAATTTACAAATGTCTTGTTCTAGGGACAACCATACACCATAAAAATGGCAGGGCAACCTTGCTGGAACAATTTTGGAATTTAAAGCTTGAATCAATAGAAAGAATTGCTGGAAATAAATCGTAGAAATAAATCACTAAATTATTACAACATTCCCACACTTGCTTGTAATTGTAAACTGTTACAACATTCACATCCACAAGGAAAATAGAACTGAATGATAAAAGATAAAGAATTAAATAAACATTCAATCCACAAGACAAGAAATTATAGTGGTTCGCCTGTGTGTTCACCAACTGTTCTCAAACAGCCACACAGAATGCTACTCCACTCCTAATATCCTCACACAGGGGATATTAGCGTTCTCTAATAAAACTGGTTTTCACAGGTTTACCAAAAACCTTCACAATTGTGTCTTTATCTCTTGGGCTTACACAATTCAAAAAACCCCACAATCTGAGTTTTCTGGCTCTCCTCAGATAACCAACACATAGAGATTTTTTTGGCAAATCTCATACAAAACCAAAATAGAAATTACAAGAATTGTAAAATACCTGGATTTTATCCTTTTGCAGTAGCCCGGAAGAACCGATCAGAGTAGATATTCAATAATGATAATTCAATGTCCAATACTCACTTTATCGAGGTTCTAAGTTCTAATTGATTTTAAATGAAATCACAAAGGACTAGCTCTATTTGATTTTAATTCCAAGAAGAAGGAATACACGATTTCCCCTTTTCAAATATGATTGGAATTTAGAATAAAATCAAATACAAAAAGCTAACAAAAGGAATTGGAATGAATAGCAAATTAGCTTAAAAATACACACGACTTATCTCAGAGTGGAGCCTTGCTTTGATAGATTTTTCAATGATTAAACTCTGAAATTCGTGTGCTATTTATAGCTACAGAAATTCGTCTTCGACTGGTCTAGGAGTTCCCACGACTGGTCTTAGAAGAAACAGATTTTTGAATTTCTGCGCGGAATCAGGAAAACCGATGTTCGACTGGTCGTAGGCAGTCCACGACTGGTCGAAGGTCATCCACGACCGGTCGAGACCCCTTCACGACTGGTCGAGCGACAGTGAATTTAGTCGCTGGAGTTTGAACCGAGGCTCCACGACTGGTCGAGGTTCGAGTCGAGAACGTTCCACGACCGGTCGTGCAGACTCCAAGACTGGTCGTGAGCGAACCAGAAAATCCGATAAATTTGAACAATTCCAAGACTGGCCTAGGAAATTCTTAGACAGGTCGAGCCAGTGCTAGGACTGGTCGAACCAGACCCAGGACTAGTCTAAGAGTAGATCAAAAACATGTTTAAATACATTTGAATGATGTATCCAAAATGACCTACCCTAAGGTCAAAGACTATGGTCTATCAAACCTGAAATAATGAAGTATGGACATTGAACTCTACTTCATTCAACGAATGATAAACCTTTTAGTACTTAAGCCTGAAGTACGAGTCGTCCAAAAACTTGACACCAGCATTTATCTTGAAGATGCTTTTGAGCTTCACGCCTTCAAACACCTTCACACCTTCAAACACTGCTAGTATCTTGAACTTGAATAACCTTTGCGTGAATAAAGAATGCCGTGACTTCTTTATATCTTCTTATTTATATCTTCTTCTTTATATCTTCTTCTTTATATCTTCTTAAAATATCTTGAAGCCGCTTGAAGAGTCCATGGTTGTCTTAAACATAGAACACACCAAGACATAGAACATACCAAGGGTTTTGACACACAAAATTTGACAATCAAAGAGGTATCAATAATAGCACTAACAATCTCCCCCTTTGGCAAATTTGTGACAAAACATATATATAAAAGCACAATAGAGAATCATAAATCAGTTGTGTCAACACATGACAACCATACACAATATGAGAGATGAATTACTCCCCCTCAATAAGATTCCCCATTAAAGATTGATATATATAACCATTTCTCTCCCCCTTTTTGTCAAAAATATGACAAAGAAAGAGCCATAAGTTCAAGAAGAAATAGAGAATGTGCATAAAAGTTGTAGTAGAAGATATTACAAACCAAAGTCACAGTTATAAGTTGAACAATACTAAGAGAAATGCAAAGTGAAATCAGTTCAAACTATAGTTAAAAACATTTAATCAGATCCTGAAGAAGGAGCAGGAATGGTAGCATCAATATGATGAAGGCCTTTCTGTAAGCGCCTCAAATACTTATGCATTTTCTTAAATTGTGCATTATGGCCAACATGCATATTTTCTACCTTTTCTTCTAATGCACTTAACGTGCATCGAAATCAGAAGGAACAAAATCAGGATCATCTTCAGATGCAGACTCAATATCATCAAAAAGATCATCCATGTTGATATCCTCATCAGGAAGATCATCTCCTTCATTCGCATCTCCAACTCCAGCAGCTCCACCACCTTCAACATTATCAACTTGACCAGCGGCCAATCTCAATTCATTTTGTTTAGGTTGGTGTTATTGAAAATAAGGTGTTGGATAGGAGCTTCACCAACAGGCATAGTGACCAACATATGAGTAGCTAAGACATTTAACAAATATCCAAATGGAATGTCACCATGACCTGGCTGAGACCGAAACTGAATAATAGAATAACAGATCAAAGAAGGTAGGCAAACATTGGCACCACTAATGATTGAGTACATGATACGAACCATCAGAAGAGTCAACTCTGTTTTGTTACCAGCCCTAGGATACACATTAGATGTAAAAATACGATGAAGAACTCTGTATCTGGGCAACAGCCACCTGGACTTGAGAACAGTACCATTGACAGACCAAGGTGCATCCATATTACAAAGGGCTCTAGTAAATAGACGTTTTTCAGATTCATTAACTTTATCACCCAATGTGGAAGGATGGATTCCATCATCATTCACTGGAATATCCATTAAACCAGAAATCAAATGTCGATCCACAGTAAAAGGCCCTTCTCTTGTAGTAACAATAAAAGTTAATTCCTCAAGAGAAAAGTCAGAAATACATGCAACCATGGCCTGAGCAATTGACTGAAATGCCGGTCCACCCCAGTTAAAATGTTAGCCCAACCAACAGATTGAAGGAGAGGAACAAGATTAAATTGAGCAATATGATTAACACTCACTGCTTTTTCAACAATAACTTTCTTAGTACGAAAATCACGAACTTGTGGAGGGTCATCATTAGGATCTCTAAGATGACGGCGAGAGACGACATTAGACCTAGATGAAGAAGCACCTCTACTAGTTCGCTTTTTACCTCTAACATCCATATTCTTGAAAGATTGAAAAAAAATTTCAAGAAAACTAGATGGGTTTCAACCAAATCAGAAAATGAGGAAGAAAACCCCAAACCCTTGAAGGAAATAAGAAATAATCAACACTAACAAGGAAGACAAGAGTAATGTTCAAGATTCTTCAATAAAATCAAGAGAAATACTCAAACCTGGAGAAATCCCATAGATGGGTACGACCGGTCGAAGCTAAGCCCGTTGGAGAAGAAGAGGGAAATGAGGAAAAAGTGATTTTTCCCCCAAATAAAGGAACCAGCGCGATACACGACCGGTCTTGATTAGTCCTCGACCGGTCGAACCACGACTGGTCGAGACTATCCTCGACTGGTCGTGTAAGACCAAAAATGCATTTTTTTTTTTTTTTTTTTTTTTATATATATTTTTTTTTCAATATAATATACAAAATGCATAATCAATCATCTTATATTACACATACCGAGATCAAATTTCAATTTATTGAACCTGCATTTATCGAGTGGTTTGGTGAAAATGTCAGCAAGTTGTTTTTCGGTAGGAATATATTCTAAACAAATTACTTTTTCTTCAACAAGTTCACGAATATAGTGAAATCTAATGTCAATATGCTTAGTTCGTGAATGCTGGATTGGATTTTTGGAAATATTAATTGCACTTGAATTATCACAATATAAAACTATCGAGTCTTGTGCAATACCATAATCACTTAACATGCGTTTCATCCAGACTAACTGAGTACATGCATTTCCTGCAGCAATGTATTCAGCCTCAGCAGTTGAGAGTGAAATGGAACTCTGTTTCTTGCTGAACCAAGAAACTATGCAATTTCCAATGTAAAAGCAACCACCACTGGTTGACTTTCTGTCATCCATATTACCAGCCCAATCAGCATCCGAGAACCCAGCCAATTGAACACTAGTATCAAAGGGATACCAAAGACCCAGATTAACTGAACTTGCAACATAACGAATAATGCGTTTAACAGCAGTCAAATGAGATTCTTTAGGATTAGACTGATATCTAGCACAAATTCCAACACTAAAAGCAATATCAGGTCTACTTGCTGTTAAATACAGTAAACTACCAATCATGCTTCGATATAGTTTAGGATCTATATCTTTACCTGTAGAGTCTTTTGAGAGCTTTAGAGAAGTACTCATAGGAGTATCAAAATTCTTACCATTTTCAAATCCAAACTTCTTAACTAAATTTAGAGCATATTTAGTTTGAGAAATAAAAATTCCATCAGATTGCTGTTTAACTTGCAATCCTAGAAAATAGTTTAATTCTCCGACCATACTCATCTCAAATTCAGATTTCATTAGATCTGCAAACTCAACAGTCATGTCAGTACAAGTTGATCCATAAATTATATCATCAACATAGATTTGAACCATTAAAATATCATTGTTCTGCTTTTTAACAAAGAGTGTTTTATCAACACTACCCATTTGAAATTGTGACCCAGTAAAAACTTAGTCAATTTTTCATACCATGCTCTGGGAGCTTGTTTCAACCCATAGAGAGCTTTCTTAAGGCGATAAACATGATTAGAAAACTTAGGATCTTCAAACCCTGTAGGTTGTTCAACATAAACCTCTTCATGTAAATCACCATTAAGAAAACACTCTTTACATCCATTTGATAAATCTTAAACTTTCTAAAACATGCAATGGATATAAATAATCTGATTGATTCAAGGCGTGCAACTGGAGCGAAAGTTTCCTCAAAATCGATACCTTCAATTTGAGTGTACCCTTGCACAACCAGTCTTGCCTTGTTTCGAATAATATTTCCCAATTCATCAGACTTATTTTTGAAAATCCATTTTGTTCCAATAATATGTCTATCTTTTGGTCTTGGAACAAGATACCAGACATCGTTACGAACAAATTGATTAAGTTCTTCCTGCATCGCAACTATCCAGTTTTCATCAGAAAGAGCTTCTTTTACATTAACCGGTTCTATCTGAGATGTGAAACACACGTAATTACAAAAATCTTCTAATTGTCTACGAGTGCGTACACCTGTGAGAGGATTTCCAAGGATTTGTGTAGTTGGATGATCTTTGACAGTCCTCACATCATGATTAGATTCACTTGATGAAGTTTCTGGTTTTTCAATTATGAGAACTTCATCATTATCTGAACTAGGCCGAAGTATTTAAGTGATCATCTATGACCACATTGATTGACTCTTGAATAACTCCAGTCCTTTTGTTCAGTACACGATATGCACGACTGTTTAATGAATATCCTAAGAATAATCCTTCATCACTTTTTGTATCAAATTTTCCCAAGTTTTCCCGGTCACGTAAAATATAACACTTACTGCCAAAAACGTGAAAATATTTGACTGTAGGTTTTTTGTCAAACCACATTTCATAGGGCGTTTTATTATTAGATTTGCAAGTATAAACACGATTAATAATATAACAAGCAGTATTAATCGCTTTAGCCCATAAATTCTTAGAAACCTTCATGCTATTTAGCATAACAGTTCCCATTTCTTGAAGAACTCTATTTTTTCTTTCCACAATACCATTTTGTTGTGGAGTTTTAGGTGCAGAGAATTCATGTGATATTCCATGATCATTACAGAATTTCTCAAAACAGCTATTTTCAAATTCGGATCCATGATCGCTTCGGATCTTACTTACTTGAGAACATTTTTCAGTTTGGATCCGTTTGATTATCTTTTTCACTTCATCAAGGGTTTCAGATTTGTCCTTTAAAAATGAAACCCAAGTGAATCTGGTGTAATCGTCTACAATAACCAGAATATATTTTTTACCTCCTCGACTTTCCGTTCTAGTTGGTCCTATTAAATCCATGTGGAGAAGTTCGAGTGGTCTAGATGTGGTATTTGAGTTCACCTTTTTGTGAGATCTCCTAGTTTGTTTACCATACTGGCATTCACCACATATATTATCTACTTTTTGAATCTTTGGTAGACCTCTTATTAGTTCTTCTTTGCTCAATCTATATAAATTCCGGTAGTGTACATGTCCAAGGCGTTTATGCCATAATTCAGTTTCATTGGTATGGACCATGTAACACATTTGGTTAGATGAGCTGTCATTTCTCACTATATAGCAGTTTTCAGAAGTTCTGAGACCAGTTAATATTACAGATCCCTTTTTGTCTAAGATCTCACAACCTTGATTGGAAAACTTCACACTATGATTGTTATCGCATATTTGAGATATGCTTAACAAGTTGTGTTTTAAACCCTCAACATATAAAACATTCTTAAATAAGGGTAAATTATAGAGTTGAACCGTACCTTGGCCAATAATTTTGCAATTGCTACCATCACCAAATGTGACTGACCCATCATTCATATCTTGTAAATCGGTGAAAAGAGCTTTGTCACCAGTCATATGCCTGGAGCAACCACTGTCTAGGTACCACTTTGAAAGGCTAGTTGCTTTGAAAGCAGTGTGAGCAACCAAGCAGTCAACTTTAGGAACCCATTTCATAACAGTTTTAGGTTTAGGAACATAGTTGGTCTTCTTTTGTTTATATTTGTAAGAGTGACTTACAGAGTTAGATTTTAAAAGTTCCTTGAGTAAATCAACTATTTTTTCAGCTAAAGGATTTTTCATCTGATTTTTGAGGTTGACATAGCTGCTTCTAGGTTTTTGAGAATTTTTTGTTGTTTTGATAAAACCTTGTGAAGTGTTTTTCTCTTTTGAATTAGAGGATTCTCCTTTCACGAATTTAGGAGGAGAATTCTTCTGTTTATGAGGTATTGTTTTATCATACCCCAACCCGGATCTATCGCCACATTTTTTTGAACCGGATAGAAGTTTTTCTAATTTAGAATCACCTTGGGCATACCTCCAAGTTTCCTTTGAATTCAGAAGAGAAGACACTTCATTTTTTAGTCTCTCAATTTCAGATTTTAAATCAACAATCAGAGAATTTTTGAATTCTAAATCGCTTTTTGATTTTTCAAAATAATCTGATATTTGAGATTTTTCTAAAACAAGCAAGTCAAAACAATCTCTAAGTTTAGAAAATTTTTCTCTTTGAAGTTTAAGCTTCACAGCAATTTTACAACTTTCTTTGTATAAGGCATTGTAAGCATCTTGAAGATCTTCTTCATTCTCATGGTCACTATCCAAATTTTCTTCACTAGTAGAATCATCGTGATCAGAGAAGGTAAACTTAGCTAGAGTCATAAGGGCTTTTACTTCATTGCCCGACTCGGTTTCAGAATCTTCTGATTCAGAAGAAACTTCAGAGTCAGATGATTCATCCCATGTAGCCAACATACCTTTCTTTTTGGATTTGTCCTTATTAGGACATTTGTTTGCTAGATGCCCATACTCATGACAGTTGTAACACTGACTGTCTTTCAAAGATTTTCGAGTTTTAGATCTAAACTTCTTTTTATCATTTGATTTTTGAAAATCAACTCTTTTCTTACTTTTAAAAATTTTGTAAAATCTTTTTGCAATAAGAGCTAAGTCATCTTCAGAATCGGATTTATCTTCTACCGTATTTTTGGAAGATTTCAAAGCAATTGATTTTCCTTTAGGAGCTTTAAAATTTAATTCATAAGTTTGTAGAGACCCAACTAGTTCTTCTACCTTCATTTTGTCCGTGTCACGAAGTTCTTGGATTGCGGTTACTTTAGAATTGAACCGTTCAGGAAGAGAGCGTAGAATTTTTGCACACACTTTATTTTCTGGGATTTTATCACCAAGACCCCACATTGAGTTTACAATGTCATTTAATCTAGTATAGAAGTCCATAAACATTTCATTCTCCTCCATATGAATTTCTTCAAATTTAGTTGTGAGGAGTTGGACTTTAGATTTTTTGACAATTGATGTACCCTCATGTGTCATTTCTAAAATATCCCAAGCTTGCTTTGCAGTATCACAGGATATGATTCTTTTGAACTCATCCGGTGATAGTGCGCAAGTAATAGCATTAAGTGCTTTAGCATTAGCACTACTCTCACTTTTCTGAAGAGTGGTCCATTGATGGTACGGTGTAATTTTCATAGATTTAGAACCATCAATTCCAGTTACTTCCATGGCAGGAGGCTTCCATTCAATTACTGTGGCTTGCCACACACTCTCATCCATTGATTTGAGGAAGATCCTCATTCTGGCTTTCCAATAAGCATAGTTGGAGCCATCAAATGGTGGAGGCCTAGTGACTGAGAGGCTATCAAAATTTGACATTATTATATATAGCTTAGATCGTTAGCTCAGGAAATAAATCCAAATAAAGAATTAAAAGCGAGCTATTAGGCTCTGATACCACTTGAAATGGCCAAGCTATATGTCCTAGAGGGGGGGTGAATAGGACAATGCCAATTAAAAACTTATAATAGCGGAATTAATATAAGTATGATAGCCAATGAACTAATTAAATAAATTGCAATGCAGAAATGAAATACAACCTCAAATAATTGAAATTGATAGGTTGATACAAACGTTGTTCTAAGGACAACCTTTCACCAAAAACCCAATGTTTATGGTAGGACAACCTTATGTCTAGAAATGTCTTTGTATCAAATTCTCAAATCAAAGAGGAGTAAAGAAATAAACACAAACTGCAATGAATAAATTGAATTTACAAATGTCTTGTTCTAGGGACAACCATACACCATAAAAATGGCAGGGCAACCTTGCTGGAACAATTTTGGAATTTAAAGCTTGAATCAATAGAGAGAATTGCTGGAAATAAATCGTATAAATAAATCACTAAATTATTACAACATTCCCACACTTGCTTGTAATTGTAAACTGTTACAACATTCACATCCACAAGGAAAATAGAACTGAATGATAAAAGATAAAGAATTAAATAAACATTCAATCCACAAGACAAGAAATTATAGTGGTTCGCCTGTGTGTTCACCAACTGTTCTCAAACAGCCACACAGAATGCTACTCCACTCCTAATATCCTCACACAGGGGATATTAGCGTTCTCTAATAAAACTGGTTTTCACAGGTTTACCGAAAACCTTCACAATTGTGTCTTTATCTCTTGGGCTTACACAATTCAAAAAACCCCACAATCTGAGTTTTCTGGCTCTCCTCAGATAACCAAACACATAGAGATTTTTTTGGCAAATCTCATACAAAACCAAAAATAGAAATTACAAGAATTGTAAAATACCTGGATTTTATCCTTTTGCAGTAGCCCGGAAGAACCGATTAGAGTAGATATTCAATAATGATAATTCAATGTCCAATACTCACTTTATCGAGGTTCTAAGTTCTAATTGATTTTAAATGAAATCACAAAGGACTAGCTCTATTTGATTTTAATTCCAAGAAGAAGGAATACACGATTTCCCCTTTTCAAATATGATTGGAATTTAGAATAAAATCAAATACAAAAAGCTAACAAAAGGAATTGGAATGAATAGCAAATTAGCTTAAAAATACACACGACTTATCTCAGAGTGGAGCCTTGCTTTGATAGATTTTTCAATGATTAAACTCTGAAATTCGTGTGCTATTTATAGCTACAGAAATTCGTCTTCGACTGGTCTAGGAGTTCCCACGACTGGTCTTAGAAGAAACAGATTTTTGAATTTCTGCGCGGAATCAGGAAAACCGATGTTCGACTGGTCGTAGGCAGTCCACGACTGGTCGAAGGTCATCCACGACCGGTCGAGACCCCTTCACGACTGGTCGAGCGACAGTGAATTTAGTCGCTGGAGTTTGAACCGAGGCTCCACGACTGGTCGAGGTTCGAGTCGAGAACGTTCCACGACTGGTCGTGCAGACTCCAAGACTGGTCGTGAGCGAACCAGAAAATCCGATAAATTTGAACAATTCCAAGACTGGCCTAGGAAATTCTTAGACAGGTCGAGCCAGTGCTAGGACTGGTCGAACCAGACCCAGGACTAGTCTAAGAGAAGATCAAAAACATGTTTAAATACATTTGAATGATGTATCCAAAATGACCTACCCTAAGGTCAAAGACTATGGTCTATCAAACCTGAAATAATGAAGTATGGACATTGAACTCTACTTCATTCAACGAATGATAAACCTTTTAGTACTTAAAGCCTGAAGTACGAGTCGTCCAAAAACTTGACACCAGCATTTATCTTGAAGATGCTTTTGAGCTTCACGCCTTCAAACACCTTCACACCTTCAAACACTGCTAGTATCTTGAACTTGAATAACCTTTGCGTGAATAGAAGAATGCCGTGACTTCTTTATATCTTCTTATTTATATCTTCTTCTTTATATCTTCTTCTTTATATCTTCTTAAAATATCTTGAAGCCGCTTGAAGAGTCCATGGTTATCTTAAACATAGAACACACCAAGACATAGAACATACCAAGGGTTTTGACACACAAAATTTGACAATCAAAGAGGTATCAAATGATAGCACTAACAGTACGTGCATATGTGGTGGAGTAGGCGGAAGTCTTCCATCATCTTAGTCGATGGGAGGCTATTGCCTTGCCTCCAATGAGCCAGTTGTCCATAAAGAAACCGCGTACGACGATCTCTTGCTCGTATACAAGTGAGACGAGATGCACTAGCATGTACCACAACGCGTTCAATTCCCATAATTTGAGGCATGACGTCCATATTAACTATGGCTTGCTGCCTCCCCAAGGGAATAGTAAACTGAAGAGGCTCCAATAGTGGGTTCCGTATATGGCCATAGAAGGCTCGGACAGTACTTTCACTAGCATGAGACTTGCCTTCAAATATGGGACCCCACCCAACCTCCAATAGGAGATCCATCACTGGATACAATCCAAATAATTTCTCATCAACATGCACCTCAAATACAATTTTACGGTTATGGAACCTACCTAGTTCGACACTCGTTGGTAGAGATATCTCCAATGAAATTTGAGGATCGAGATCCCGCTTCGTTCTTCACTCTCACTTGGCACTTGTAGTAGCCACGACGCTTGCCTGCGTCCTCGAGCGGGTTGGACGGCTTGGCCCGGCCTCATCCGGGGCCACTCTTCAATTTCCCATAAGGGAATGGAGTTGAGAGATGGAGAAAATAGTGGTAACTAGCTCAAAAAGAGCCATGGGAGTGAAGAAGCTTGAAAGGTGAGATGGGTTTGTGGGTTTCGAAGATTATGAGACACAAAGATATAGGTTTTTGTGCTCAAATGAGGGGAAATATGGAAGGTAGAGAGTTGTAGGAGAGGGTTTTGAGAAGATGGTGGAGATGGATGCAAGATATGGAAGAAGATGAAGCTTGGTGTGTGTGTGGGGGAGGGAGATTTGAGAGAGGAAATGAGGGTTTTAGAGGGTTTAAAGGGCTAGGAGAGGGGTGAAATGAACAAAGGGGAGTAAGGGAGGACCAAATAAGGTGGCCCCACACGAAAACGGATCCCACATGTGTGTGTTAAGGGCGGCAGCCCACCGGAACCGCGGGCCCTCCACGACCCGCTGTGAAGGCGGACGACGCGCCATGGCTCCGGCGGTGGCACCGTGCCCCACAGGGCTGCCAGCGGTGCCTCTGCCTAGGGGCGTGGGCACCCCTTCCCCGCACGTCAAATTTGTGCGGGGAACCCCTTGGGTCCCTTGGGATTTTGCAATTGGTGCTCTAACACCCATAAAACGTATTTTCGGGTTCCATCTCGAATATATTCACGCCCTTTGGCGTGTTTCAAGTTTGGGATTGGCCAACTAATAGTTTAAACTCGTCGATTGATGGTCTAGGAATGAATTAAGGCCATTTCATATGATCTCAGACACATACAGTTTACATTTCAACTGTCAGTTTTGCCCGTTGGCGAAACTTGGGATCCTATGATCATTTCTACATTTTACTGCTCCCTCCTAAGTCAAAGTATGTCAGTGTGCGTCGTGTTACCATAATCCAGGTCCAATTTAATCCAAATCATGCTCTGATACCAACTTGTAACACCACGGATTTCGAGGGTCGAGCAAAGCTCAACTCCCGAGATCCAACACATCACTTATGCAACATAGATAATGATGTTCAAATGTTGTCCATATTATTGCCTTAAAAATGAGTGGGATTACACTAAAACAACATATCATACTCCAGAGATAATTAAATTAAGCAAGTGGAAGACTGAGATAGGTATATATAAAGCATATAAGTGTTTCTCAATCCCCAGAGTATAAGTATGTTACTAGGCTGAATATATACATTTATTGTTCCAAAATTTACAAAATATCAAAGTGTAATGTCCAACTAATCCATAACCCTGTAATCTCGGCGACGTAGCTCTAGGTCTACACAGACCCGCCACAGAGCTCCACGTAGGAGAACTCCTCCTCCTTGTGAAAGAAGTCTGGATCCGTTGCGTAAGCCTCGCCATAACCTGCATCTAAATCAGGGTCTGGTTAGTGTTTTAAAACACCGTCCCAGAGTGGGAGTGAGTGATCAACTCAGTGGTACTATAAGGCAAAGGTTAACATGTTATCAATTCAGCAAGCAGTAATGATAAAGTAGTACAACAATCATATCCTAAGTACTCTTATTAATGCAGGAATGATGTGCTGTAATGATGCATGCCCTCTCCTGAACTCCCTCAGCGACTTCATCTCACGATCGCGCATGACAAACTCACTAAACGTGCGCTTCCTCGCTAAAGCACATGCAATGCGGTGTATGTTCGTGTTAGCCAAGTTCTTAATTAAGCTTATTCATACAGTAGATTCGGGAAGCTAAGGTACCTCCCTTTATATCATTTACCCAAAAGGAGATCCATCTAGGATTGTCAATCCTAGTTAATCACATACGATAGGCAAGTTGTAGGGCATCACCTCTAATGAAAATAATGGATAGGTAAGTTCAATTGATTATACTTGAGGTCACTATGAGAGGCTCGTCACCTGAACATAAGCCGACAACTCAAATTCATTGTCCCATACCACCATTTTTGGCCCACGAGTTTGGGTTGCTCACTGGTTACTACGGGGAGGCTCGTCACCCTAGTGTAGGCCGACAGCTCGACCATGGTGTCCCATACACCACCATGCCCGACTCATGAGTTTTAGTGGATCGTGGTACCATGGTTAAAATGGGTTGTTACATCGGTAAGTGGTACCTTACATTCAAGCAGTAGTGTCCACACATGGTAAATACTCAATAGGCCAATCGGGTTAATTGACAAGTTCGATTAGTATGAGCACATGCTGAATTAATCGACATGGAACGCATAAGCACTCCATGTGGCCTAACCACTGTCGATAATCACCATACACCTCTGATTCGTCGAACTTATCTAAGGTGGCGAGACTAGTTCGACCACTCAATCTGGAACCGTTACCGATTGCCTAGACTTTGCATTAGTCCCAATCATACTTAAATACAATAGGTATCCACATGTGATAGTCATGGCAGAATTTAACAAACAATTCAAATATAAATCCAATTTGAGCGTTTTAACAAACACATTGTCCATGTATTATACATATGCATTTCATCCATGAATCACGTAGTAACATTTTAGATTACATGAAGGAAACTATAAATATTGATAAGAATCCTATCTCAACACCCTTATTAACTACAATTCATCAAGCAATTTCTCATTCAAACATTTTATCAAACACTTAGACTACACATTCCTACATACATGAAATAAATTAGTTATAACATATATTATGGCAAATCCTTTCACAAAGGAGTTGTCATACATATAACAAACATGTATTCTAGATTAATAGTCATGGAAAGCACAAATCATAATTGCAATTTCATTCAAACATTTCAATAAACACATGGCATGCATTATATATTCACATAGTTCACACACCTGTTTAATTTATCAAATACATCGTGACTAAGATCATATGGCAACAATCAAGTCAGACATAAATCATTGTTGACATTGAAAGCCTTGAAAACCATAACCTAAACGTTTATAGTCCGCACCTTTCGTCGGATTGCTCGTTTCGAACTCGGTTCGAACACTACGTCCCCGTCTATAGGACAACGACAACCTAAATCACGAAATAGGTTAGCTATTTCATCAATTCCTTTATTTGGATTCTAAAACGAGATTAGGGTTAGGATTTCTTACCCAAACAGAATCGAAACAAGTTGAGTAGAGTAGTAGAGAGGTGAAACGGTGTGTGGAGTTGTGGGAAAAGATCCCAACAACGATCCCCAAGAATCTCTCCTCCTTCCTTCCTCTTTTCTCTTTCTCTCTCTCTCTCTCACTCTCTTAGGGTTTTTAAGAAATTCGTATGAGGGAGAGAAGGGGTGGTTTAAGGGCCTTATATAGGCTCCGAAGTGATGTCAATGGCCCCATAGCCATGGTATACTTGGGTTATAACCAAAGGGTGACTGTTTCGGGCTTACGGAGCTCTTCTGGAGGTTCGTTACTCTTCTACGGTGTAGGGTAAGTCCCCTGGCAATGGATCTAGACCAGGATGCGATTTCAACACATTTGGTTAAGTTGATCAACCGTGACGGACCTGTATCTGTTCAACGGTCGTCGTCACTCGATTTGGGCCACAAGTATATGGATGTGTGCAGGAAAATTTCCCTCATCCAGGGGTATAGTTTGGTCAGAAATTGACGATCTGAAACCTTCAATTTCGCCTACAAGCAGACAACCCAATTTACTTAAGTTTTGGTTTATTTTTTAAAGATATTCATATTTCTCACACACTTTGCTCAGGGCTCAAGTTGTGCGTTTCGAGAAACTATCTGGACTCGATTCCCACGATGGTTGTCAAGCCCAATAAGGTGGTCATAACCTTATATTTTCACGGTAATCGCACTTTCGACATGCGGTCCAGGTCTGATACGGAGTTTCAATGTGCTCCCAAGAGCAACTGGGTTTTGAGATTGCTCATAAGTTCTTAAGTAATGTTGAGTTAGTGATTTTAATGGTTTTAGGTTTTGCAGTTCGTATAGATAATGGTTCGAGCTAATACACCAACTAATTTAATTTAGTACTTAATTAATTTTCGTCTAATTTCTACAGAATTTGGTCCTTAGTGATTTCTGCCTGAGGTGGTACTCGAGTCTTTGTATGGATTTTTCTGAGATGTTACAACATCAGTCTACATTTACGAAAGAAGGGAAAGGTATTGCAGAGCCAACGAAAGGTATTGGTAAGCCAAGGAAAAGGCATTGTAGGGGAAGTTGATCTTCAAGCCTTGGGGGGTTGCTCAGGAGTCTCTTCATTGCCCGATGCATCGGAGCCTGACTCGGATTCGTCGAAGCTAAATAGATCCAGCTCCAGGAAGGCCTCCTTCATAGTCTCGATGCACTTGGCATAGCCCTGGCGATAGAGGGCATTTATGTCCTCCCTTATGCCTGGGAAGACTCAAACTCCTTGATTGTGTCCTCCCGAGCTTTAGCCAAAGCAGCTTGAGTCCTTGCCTTAAGCTTCTCGAGCTTCACCCTAGCCTCCCAGAGCTTCGTCTCAGATTCCCTTAGCTTCGCCTCTAGCTCGGCCTCCTGCTGAGCCAACTTTTGCAGAAGCTTCTTCAAGAAGCTTCCTAGTGGCCTCTAGTTCGGCTTCCGCAGTAGAAGCACGAGTTCTGATTGGGTGAGCTTTTGACCAGTCTCGCCAACCTGCTCACGCAGCTGAGCAACCTCAGCACGCACCTTCAGCATGCGCAGGGTGAGCTGTAAGATAGAAAGTTAGGTGAAGCCGAGCAATCGAAAATAAAGAATGACCTAACTTTGAAAGATGTACTTACCCTAAGGAGACTCGTCGTCACGAATGCGAGAGCCGATTCCGTTGAGGAGTTGAACAAATTGTTGAACTCCGCCTTGGGCACGTGATGATCCACCCAAGGAAGGATCTCCTCAATAGTTCGACGGAGACCCCTATGCTCCCCTCGCGCTCTAGAAGGGCGAGCTACCTCTTCTACCCTTGAAAGGAGAGCTTCCTCCGAAACTCCTTGCGCCTTGGCAGAGGAAGTCCCTTCCAGGATGGCCATCCCCGCCGTTGTAACAACATCAGAGGGCTCCACCTCCATTCCTTCTCCTTCCACCTACACCACAACTGGACAAGAGGGGCCAACCTTCCCCTTGCTCTTGAAGGAGGTCTTTTACCTCTTCTTCTTCGGCGCCGCTAGCTCCTCTTAGGGAGGTGGGTGGAGCATAGCAGCAGGCCTTAGTAGAGGACAAGCTTTATGCATCTCTACAATCAAAACAAGAAGAAAATCAGTTATGAAAATCTACGAAAATTTCTAAGTTCTGAAGCTAAGAAAGTGGTCTTACCGAAGTTCTTACCGATGAGGGCGAGGTCCAACCCCAACTTGAGGAGCAGCTCAGGTTGGAGAAGTACTCTCTGAGACCTCTTCTCCTCTCCTAGTGCTTTTGCCCCTCTGATCCGAGTAAGCGATCCACCGTCGAGCAATGGAGGGTGCTTAGGGACAATTGCGACAGAAGACATGAGCAAACGGGTTAAGCAAATTCGAAGACTGACCAACCAAGGACGAGCTAAAAGATAACTACATTCGAGGAACACTTGGGTCGAAAAATGATGTAGGAAACTGTAAGCCCCGTGTAACATCCCAGATTTTTGCCAACCTGGAATTAGATGTCCTTAGGCAATGGGTCTATCCTAACACCTGATTAACTTCTCAAACACTCAATTCAAAGGTCTAAATTCCTTTCTTTAAGCCATTTCTGGAAAAACCTCACCTTTCCTTCACAAATTTCACCTTTCACCACCTTGTTCTTTAAATCCTTCTAAGTACTTTCACAATAGAACTATCGTAAAGTTTAGGTGATGAAGAACAATACATAAACTAAATATTACTACAAAGGACTAAGTACCACCTCAGACAGAAATCATGCAGGACTAAATCCTTTAGAAATTAGGCGAGAATTAGCTAGTGTTAAACTAGAGTACCTGTGAAATTAGCACCAATCACTTTAAATACGATCTGTAAGACTCAAAACTTGTAGAACAGTTAACGATACATTACCTTAAAATCTAGGATCAATCTCATTACCCGGCTGCTCTCGGGAGCATCTCGAAACTCCGTATCATATCTGGACCGCACGTCGGAAGTTCGATTAACACAAAGTTAAGGAATTAGGACACCCTTGCTGGGCTTGACAACCATCTCGAAAATCAAATCCAGATAGTGTCCCAGTGCAATTCGCTTGAGCCCGAAATGAAGAGTGTGAGAAAGGAGAAAATATTTAAAAATAAAATATAAATTTAAGTAATCTGAGACTTGTCGCTTGCGGGCCAAATATAAACAATCAGACCGTCAGAATCAGGCCAAATTATACCCTCTGATCAAGGATATTTCCCCAAACATATCCATGTACTCGGAATCTCCGATCGAGATCCACTGACCATTGAACTGAAACTGGTCCGCCATTTGCGATCTGGAATCCCGACTGAAACAAAAACTTTGCCATACCTAAATCCAGTGTTAGTGAGCTTAAGTCTAACCGCACACAAAAAAGGGGCCGCCAGAAGTGCTCCGTTGAGACGGAACGGACCGTATTTGGACATAACCTAAGTATACTTTGTTCCTGAGCCTAGTTTAGTGAGTTTTGTGCCTATATAAGGACCTTAAACTCTCTCATTTCCAGCCCATACGAATTTGAGAAAACCCTAGGAGAGAAAGAGAAAAAAGAGAGAGAAAGTGTGAGAGTTGTGGGAGGTTTCTTCCTGCCCTTTTTCTCTGCCGCTACACGAGCTTAACCACTTCCTTCTAATCACTTTCCCGGCGATTACGGCGTCATTTCTAGGTATGAAACCCTAACCCTAATTTGATCTAGGGTTGTAAACATTGCAAATGATGAAATATCTAATCTATCTCATTCTCTAGGTCGCCAAATCGTAGGCGAAAGCCTAGCAAATCTATCGAGTTTACTACGCTCCTACGGCGTAAGGTACGGACTTTAGATGTATAGATTATGGTTTTCAATGCTTTCAATGTCAGATAATGATAGATTCATGATCTGTATGCTATTGCACATGTACAAAGTGCTGTCTGTTTTCCGTTTCGATTAAATACGAAGAATATAGAATTTTGTGTATTCTAGGTATTTGTAGAAAATACCGTATCCGTATAAATTTTACTGATATGATTGCCATGGGTATTTGCCGTGTATATATGCTAGTTATGGATGTACGACCTGTTTAGCGAAAGGATTCGCCCTAGTACACATTTTGGCCAACATAGCTTATGTAGGCTAATGTGTGTAGTCTAAGTGTTTGTTGAAATGACTAAATAAATATGGATTTATGATTTATGCCTGTCATATGTATTAAATGTAAGAGCATGGTTGTTGTGTATGAGACAACTCCTCGATATAAGGATTTGTCATATTCTATGTTGAATTCAACATACGTCATGTATGTTGAAGAGGTGTACTATAATTGTTAGATAAAATGCCTATGTGAGAAATTGCGTGACGAACTAAATTTAATAGTGGTGTTGAGATAGGATTCTCAACTACCTTAGTGATGTGTATGATTTCCTTCATGTAAGTTGTTTAGTTTAATCACTTATTGGTTTATGAAACGTATGCGTTTGGATTTCAAGTTTGCATTGTATTTTATAACATGCTTGTTAATATGTTTGATACGTCACATGTTTAAGTTGTATTCCATAAAACCCGTGAAGGGTGATGGGGGAGTGGTGTAACGATTCCGTACAACAGCCCCGACAGCCCTAAGCGGATAATATCAGACTTTGATTGTATGATTTGAATCTTGATCCATTACTACTTTAACTATCTGCAATTGAATGTGATTGGGGCTATGTTATAGTCCAGGCAATCGGTAATAGATTTGAGCTCGTGGCTGGCCTCTATTCGCCACGCAAGACGTGTTTGACGAACCCGAGTCGTGCGTCGCTTGTCGGTAGCGGTTAGGCCATACGAAGTGCTTATGCACTTCAAGTCGTACAACTCAACGCACGCTCGTGCTAGTCGAGCTCGTCAAGTAATCCGTTCTGTCTAATGTATGTTCACCATGTTTGGATGCTACTGCTTGAACCTAGGGTACCAAACTTACCAGTGAAATCTCGTTAACTATGGTACCTCAATTCGCTAAGACTCATAAGCCGGGCATGGTGGTATGGGACACCGTGGTCGAGCTGTCGGCCTACGCTGGGGTTTCGTGGTGTTGCGAGTGCGTCAGCGCGAGCCTCCCCGTAGTGTCTATTGAGCCACCAGACTCGTGAGCCGATTATGGTGATATGAGACACTATATTAGAGCTGCTGGCCTACACTGTTTGATGGGTGATGGGGGAGTGGTGTAACGAGTGCGTGTAACAGCCCTGACAGCCCTGACCGTACCCGGTGTAGTGACCTCGAGCATACTCTGAATTTGCGGTGAGACGACGAGTTTTGCCGCGGTGAATAGAGTATGAACTAGGCCTGCATCAATTTAGTGATGAACTGTTAAAAAGGTGATGGGGGAGTGGTGTAACGATTGCGTGTAACAGCACTGGCACCCTTTGCAACGCCCTAGAACCACACTATCGTATGGGATTATCTAGGTTTGACGACCCTAGAATGGATCATGTTTGGGAATGATACAAGGGCGGTACCTTAGCTTCCCAATCCTGCTATTTGAAATGGACTACTAACAACTCGATAATCATGTTCATATCGCATGCATGTGCCTGGAAGATGTGGAGCACTGAGGGATGAAAGCATGCTGCAGACGTAAGATGGTGTCGTATGAGGGAGTATGTTGGCGAGGGCATGCATCATGACTGCATTCCATACTTGCATTAACAAGACTATTTAGAATTGTTTGATTGTACTGCTTTATCATTACTGCTTGACTAAATTGATAACATGTTAACCTATGCTTTATTGTTCCACTGAGTTGATCACTCACTCCCATGTTATGGGATGGTGTGGTACACACCAACCAGACTCTGTAGTTGCTGGTGTCGGCGATGCTTATGACGTAGAGCCGAACCTTTGCAATGACAATGATGCTTGCTCATATTTGCTGTATTCTGGCGGCTTCATGTGAGCCGTGTCTTAATCGACGGGGTTACGGAGATATTGACTAGATGACCTTACACATTTGGTATATTTTAGAATTGTACTTGTAATTATTTAACTTGGTAACGTTATCACACTCTGGAGACTCACCACAGTTTATATATTTTATTTATCTATCACAGTCTTCCGCTTGCTATCTCACTTGTCTCTGGAGTATGATATGTTGTTTTGGCTTAATCTCACTCATGTTCACTACACTAATACAGACAACATTCAATCATCATTCATTTTGTTGCATAAGTGATGCGTTGGAACTCGAGAGTTGAGTTTATGCTCGACCCCCGATTTTCAAGGCGTTACAAGATTGTATTAGAGCATGATTTGGATTAAATCGGGTTATGGTAACACGACGCACTCTGACGAACTCTGAATTAGGAAGGGGGCGATGAAACCTAGAAACCATATTCGAATTCCAAGTTTCGCCGACAGGTGAGACTATACGGCAATTTAGTCCACAACGTATCTTTAGTCACGTGAAACGACCTAAGTCGACCGTCAGTCGACGGGTTTGAGTCGTTCCCTAAAAATGAATGTCCTTAGGTTGTGGGTCAACCACAACACCTTACACTTAATCTCAAAGCCTAAAACCCCTTTTTATCCAATTCCTTCAAAATCTCACCCTTCACCACTGTATTCTTCATTTCTTTTTAAGCACATTCATAATACACACCAATCCTAGGGTATAAATGAATAAGAACAATACTGAAACTAAAACTTACCATAAATAGGAAATAAATGGATAAAATGGGTTTTGACCCTTAACCTTTTGGAATCTAACCAAATAAATGGGTTAGTTGGATAGATTAGCTCCTCTTACCCCAAAATCACATGCCACACGTCACATAAACTCATTCTGGTTTACAAATTGGCCCCGAAAATGCATCAAATGGAATCAGGGGCCACACTATGAAATCCAGGGGACTCACGGTGGACCTGGGGTGCCATTGACACCTTGGGAGGGGGGTGGTCACCGCCCTACTGCGGCAGCACCACCCACAGTGCAGAGGACCGCGGTGGAGCTACGGTCACCGCGGTCGACCGTGGTTAGGTTGGACCGGGCTGGTCGGGCCGGTGCTGGTCATGGTCGGCCCGACCCCTAGTTAAGTGTGGGGCCCGCGAAATGTTGTGGGGACCCCTCTTCTAGGTCTGTTTTGCCCCCTCTCTCTATAACATCTCAGATTTTTGCCAACCTGGGATTAGACGTCCTTAGGCAATGGGTCGATCCTAACACCTTATTAACTTGTCAAAACTCAAATCCCAAAGTCTAAAACGCTTTTGAGCCCTTTTCCTTCACAAATCTCACCTTTCACCACCTCGTTCTTTCAATTTTTCAAAGTACTTTCACCCTAGACACTATCTTAAACTAGCTAAGTAGTATAACTTGGATCACTTTATATACAAACTACAAAGGACTAAGTACCACCTCAGACAGAAATCTTATAGGACTAAATCCTTTAGAAATGAGACAAAGTAACTAAGTGCAAAACTAGATTAGCTACGAAATCCGCTAGAATCGCTTTAAATACGATCTGCAAGATCCAAAACTTGTAGAATCATTAACGCTAGGTTACCTAAAATCTTGGATCAAACTCATTACCCGACTGATCTCGGGAGCACGTTGAAACTCCGTATCAGATCTGGACCACACATCGGGAGTTCGAATAATACGAGGTTAAGGACTTAGGACCACCTCGCTAGGCTTGACAACCATCTCAGAAATCAAAACCAGCTAGTGTCTCAGCGCTATTCGCTTGAGTCCGGAGCGAGGAGTGTGAAAATACTTGATTTTCTTTAAAAATAAATATCTCAAATAGTAATCTGGCACCTCTCGCTTGCGGATCAGTTTTAAGCAACCAGACTGTCAGAATCAGACCAAATTACACCCTCGAATCAGGAGAAATTTCATACACATATCCATGTACTGGGAATCTCCGATTGAGATCCGCTGACCATTGGACCAAACCTGGTCCGTCACGCGTGATCTGGAATCCCGACTGAAACGAAAACTTAACTAAACATAGATCCGGTGTCTATGAGCTTAAGTCCGACCTTTGGCTCAAGGAGGCCCGCCAAAAGTCCTCCGTTGACCTGAAAAAGGTCGGCTTTGGTTAGAACCTAAGTAAACCATGTCTAGAAGTCTAATTTGGTGAGTTTTTAGGCTATATAAGGACCTTAGAAACCTCTCTCTCACAACCATACGAATTTGAGAAAAACCCTAGAGAGGAGAGAGAAAAGAGAGAGAAAGTGTGGGAGATGTGGGAGCATCTCCCTGCCTTGCTTCCCTGCTGCTATCCATGCTTAACCACTCTGTTCTTATCACTTTCCCGGCAATTCCGGCTCCGTTTTTAGGTAAGAAACCCTAATCCTAATATGATTTAGGGTTTTGATAGTTGTAGGTTATGAAATAGCTAACCTATTTCGTTCTATAGGTTACCAAACTGCCGTATGTGGAAGCTTATCAAACCTATTGAATTCGTTACGATTCTACGATAAAAGGTGCGGACTTTAGGTGTATAGGTTATGGTTTTCAACGCTTTCAATGTCAGATAATGATAGATTCATGATCTGCATGCAATTGCACATGTACAAAGTGCTATCTGTTTTCCGTTTCGATTAAAGATGAAAAATATGGAATTCTACATACTCTAGGTATTTGTAGAAAGTACCGTATACGTACAAATTTTGGAAATGTGCTGACATGATTAATTGTTGTATGAATATATTATATGCAGATAAATTACTTGTTTGGCGAAAGGACTCGCCCTATACATGTTTTGCTTATATACACTATGTATGTTGAAATTGTGTATTCTAGAAAGTACCGTATACGTATAAATTTTGGAGATGTATTTGACATGATTATTTGTTGTATGAATATATTATACATGGATAAAATACTTGCTTGGCGAAAGGATAGCCCTAATACATGTTTTGCTAACATACACCATGTATGTTGTAATAGTGTATTCTAAGTGTTTGTGAAAATGACTGAATGAGTATAGAATTCTCATTCGTGTTCGCCATAACTAATTGTCATGGATATATGATTGTTGTATTGGTGATACCCCTTTGACGAAAGGATTTGCCCTGAATCACGCCACGACCACTATACGCTATATATGTTGAAATGTGTAGCCCAAGTGTTTGTGAAAATGTTCAAATGAATTTGGAACTTGGATTCCTACCTTCCATGACTATCCGTCGTGGGTGTACGTGTGTTATGATTGGGGCAACTCCCTAGTGAAAGGATTTGGCCTAATGCCTATGCGATCAACATATGTTATGTATGTTGATGTATGTATTTTAAAGTGTTTGTTGAAATGTCTGAATGAGTAATAGTTAGTAAATTGTAATGTTGAAGGGTGTTGAGATATGATTCTCAACTCTTTTAACGATGTGTATGATTTCCTTAGATATCTATGTGATTAGGAATTGAATATGTACAAACTCATGCTTATGTTGTACATCATAACATGATCAATTGATTATATGATTTTATCTATGTAATGCATATGTTTCAATTCATGTTTATGTTGTATGATCCGTCATGGGTGATGGGGGAGTGGAGCAACGAATGCGTGCAACAGCCCTGGCAGCCCTAAACGGATAATACCAGACTTTGATTGTATGATTTGAATCTTGATCCATTACTGCTTTATCTATCTGCAATTGATTATGTTTGGGGCTATGATTATAGTCCAGGCAATCGGTAACGGGATTGAATTCGTGGCTGAGATTCATTTGCCACGTGAGATGTGTTCGACGAACCCGAGTCGTACTTCGGTTGGCGATAGTGGTTGGCCACACGAAGTGCTTATGCGCTTCATATCGTTTAACTTGCTGTGCGCTCGAGCTAGCCGAGCTCGTCAAGTAACCCGATCTGTCTTATGTATGTTCACCATGTTTGGACGCCTCTGCTTGAACATAGGGTACCAAACTTACCAGTGAAATCCCTTTTAACCATGGTACTTCGATCTGGTAAGACTCATGAGCCGGGCATGGTGGTATGGGACACCGTGGTCAAGCTGTCGGCCTACGCTGGGGCCACGTGCCTCCTCGTAGTGACCAGTGAGCAACCAGACTCGTGAGCCGATTATGGTGGTATGGGACACTATATTCGTGCTGTAGGCCTACATTGATAAGGTGATGGGGGAGTGGTGCAACGATTACGAGCAACAGCCCTGACAGCCCTTTGTAGTGACCTCGAGCATACTCTGAAATTGCGGTGAGCCTTAGAGTTTTGCCGCGGTGTATAGATTATGAACTAGGCCTGTTTCTGTATAGTGATGAATCGTTAAAGAGGTGATGGGAGAGTGGTGTAACCTTTGTGTGTAACGGCCCTGACAGCCTTTGCAGTAACCTAAAAAACACACCATCGTCTGGGATTTACTAGGACTGACGACCCTAGAATGGATCATGTTTGAGAATGATACAAGGGAGGTACCTTAGTTTCCCAATCCTGCTGTTTGAAATGGACTAATAAATACTCGGTAATCATGCTCATCATACATTGCATGTGCCTGGAAGATGTGGAGCACTGAGGGATGAAAGCATGCAGCGAACGTAAGATGGTGTCGCACGAGGGAGGGTGTGGTGAGGGCATATATCATGACTGCATTCATACTTGCATTAATAAGAGTAGTTAAGAGTGTTTGATTTTACTGCTTTATCATTACTGCTTGACTGAATTGATAACATGTTAACATATGCTTTATTGTTCCACTGAGTTGATCACTCACTCCCACGTTACGGGACGGTGTTGTACACAACAACCAGATTTGTTGAGTTTCAGGTGATGGCGATGCTTATAAAGCAGAGCCGGACTATTGTGATGTGGAGGAGGAGTTCTTCTACATGTAGTTCTCCGTCAGGTTTATGAAGACCTGATATTATATTGACGAGGCTATGATACTTGGGATAGAAGCCATTACACTTACACATTTGGTATATTTTGGAACTATACTTGTAATTATTTAACCTGGTAATGTTATCACACTCTGGAGACTCACCACAGTTTTTATATATTTTATATATCTATCACAGTCTTCCGCTTGCAATTTAATTGTCTCTGGAGTATGATATGCTGTTTTAGCTTAATCTCACTCATGTTCACTACATTAATGCAGACAACATTTAATCATCATTATTTATGTTGTATAAGTGATGTTCTGGAGCTTGAGAGTTGAGTTACTACTCGAACCCCGATTTTCGGGATGTTACACTCTCAAAACACCCTCCAAGCTCTCCCTTTCCCTCAAATTTCAGTTTTTTCTCTCCCAAACCTCTCTTCCAATCACCCAATCTGCCATTTTCGGCCACAACCTATACCCCTCCATCAATTATAGCAATCCCTACCTCCCTACCCTCTTTATTGTCTCACATTTGAGCTCTTACACTCCCATTTGTGGCTCAAGATCGTACACACCTCTCAACCCAACCCATCTCTCCATTTTCCTTCTCAAATCACTGTCCTTTGGGCCTCCACAATATCTGTTGATGCTCCAATCCATGGGAAACCAAACCTCCAGCCTTTTCTCTCTCTCTCTATCACTTTTTCATGGCTCTGTCCGAGCTTAGTACGACCACTTTCTCGGATGTCTAGCTATCCATACTGTTGTCTTGTAGTTTGCATGGGTTACCGTCTTAGGGTGTTTATGTTTTCATGTTGATGGGTGTAGAAGTTAGTAGTATGTTTTAAGTGTTTGAAGCTTTGGTTGTATTAGCTCACATGCATTCTCTGTCACGATCCATGTAATACTGCACCTCATGTGTTGTGACAAATGTTGCTAAATGAAATGCATGAGTTTCCTTTGCGTTGACATGTGAATGCTATGTGAATGAAATTGTTAAGGCAACAGTAAATGTGTGTGTACGGTATGGTCCTTAGGTTGGGTGTATCCCATGGTTTCCAACACCATGTTTGGAATGTATGTAATTAAAGGTAAAGTCCGAGATTATTCCTTGTAGGACCAGGAAGTGTCTCAGATGGGCAGCAGGCAATTAGGAATTAGGTCTTGAGTCATAGACCATTCAGGCCTACATGTTGGGCATATAACTTAGGAAGATAGGCTACTTGTTAAGCTAGACATGATTGAATAAGGTAAGTCGGGACCGTGATAAAGGTCCTCCTTCGGTAAGATTAGTCGTCTTGACACCAAACTCACACCCGTCCCTGGAATCAACCACAATACCCATCATCTTTAGGTCCTTTCTGTAACCATAGGTACCAATGCCATAGTACACATCATCGATAGAAGGGAGACCAATGTATTGGGAGATTGTATCCCATTGCGTGTTAAGGATAGGTCCTAAATTACACATTGTTCTGACATACAGAACAGGATATAGATCTTGAACCCTGGGGGTAACAATATATTTTTAAGGGGGGTAGAACATTATGAGCCCAATCTAGTTAGGTCGGTTAATACACCTCTTTGATCTGGGCAGCGCAACAGAAACATGCTGGACCCTTGCCCCACTGGCCCAGGATCGAATGGAATTTATCCAGACTGTACGTAAAGATAGGTCACTAAATAGGATCTGAATCTTCCTTAGAATTTAAAGCAATTAGGGTTCAAGTATTAAACAATTTCATATTACAGAATAGGCCTAACAATGGGTATAAACTAAATTACAATAGCCAAGGTCAACGTATCTACAACTGTGCTCGTTGAATACGAACATAATAGAAGTCTGTCCTACTTTGAGAAACCGTTTTAGGATGATCTAGTAAGATTTGATTCACCATTTCCTTGGACATAGATAATAACGAGGACTCCCTTAGACCAAGACCTAAAGGGTAACCTGAGAAATAGGACATTTGAACCTTTCATTGATAGACATTTCCTAAGTTTTTAGAGTGATCGGACTACAGAGTTACTGAAATATACAACTGCGAAGCATTCGCGGCTTGACCCAATTTTCAATCCTGGGCGACTACTAATGGACTCACTGTTTGGCCGAGCAGAAGACCAGGAGCCACCAGAAGTAGGAAGGGATACGATGAACTTCCACCAGAAGTAGGAAGGGATACGATGAACTTTCTACCCTGGCCAGGTAGATGATCGATATATCGGGATCAAGCCCACTATAACCGTCTCTCCATGTTGGTCAAACATTGAAAACAGTTATCTTACTCTAACTAGTTGGGAATCGAAGTCAAGACTCCAAATAAGGAAAGAAATCCATTGTAGCAACCCATTAGGATAAAAGCAAGCGATAAATAAATAAATTTTTAAGGGGGGTAGCCTAAAATGTACTAGACTAGTATGCACAAGATACACCCTACCACGCATAGAGACTTGAAATCAATAAGTCTTAGGCAAATGAAATAATAGAATCCTTACTTATTACCCTTAGCAAATTTCGGGGACAAAATTATTTTCAAGGGGGGTACATTGTAACATCCCGAATTTTCGCTAACCTGGAATTAGACGTCCTTAGGCAATGGGTCTATCCTAACACCTGATTAACTTCTCAAATACTCAATTCAAAGGTCTCAAATCCTTTCTTTAAACCATTTCTAAAAAAACCTCACCTTTCCTTCACAAATCTCACCTTTCACGACCTCGTTCTTTACATCCTTCTAAGTACTTTCACATTAGACACTATCTTAAAGTTTAGGTGATGAAGAACAATACTTAAAGTAAACATTACTACAAAGGACTAAGTACCACCTCAAATAGAAATCATACAGGACTAAATCCTTTAGAAATTAGGCGAGAATTAGCTAGTGTTAAACTAGAGTACCTGTGAAATTAGCACCAATCGCTTTAAATACGATCTACAAGACTCAAAACTTGTAGAACCGTTGACGATACATTACCCTAAAATCTAGGATCAAACTCAGTACCTGGCTGCTCTTGGGAGCATCTCGAAACTCCGTATCAGATCTAGACCGCACGTCGGAAGTTCGATTAACACGAAGTTAAGGAATTAAGACCGCCTTGCTGGGCTTGACAGCCATCTCGAAAATCAAATCCAGATAGTGTCCCAGTGCAATTCACTTGAGCCCGGAATGAAGAGTGTGAGAAAGGTGAAAATATTTAAAAATAAAATATAAATTTAAGTAATCTGAGACTTGTCGCTTGCGGGCCAAATATAAGCAATCAGACCGTCAGAATCAGGCCAAATTACACCCTCGGATCAAGGATATTTCCCCAAACATATCCATGTACTCGGAATCTCCGATCGAGATCCACTGACCGTTGAACTGAAACTGGACCGCCATTTGCAATCTGGAATCCCGACTGAAACGAAAACTTAGCCATACCTAAATCCAGTGTTAGTGAGCTTAAGTCCGACCGTACATAGAAAAGGGGACACCAGAAGTGCTCCGTTGAGACGGAACTGACCGTATTTGGACATAACCTAAGTATACTTTGTTCCTCAGTCTAGTTTGGTGAGTTTTGGGCCTATATAAGGACCTTAAACTCTCTCATTTCCAGCCCATACGAATTTGAGAAAACCCTAGGAGAGAAAGAGAGAAAAGAGAGAGAAAGTGTGAGAGTTGTGGGAGGTTTCTTCCTGCCTTTTTTCTCTGCCGCTACACGAGCTTAACCACTTCCTTCTAATCGCTTTCCCGGCCATTCCAGCGTCATTTCTAGGTAAGAAACCCTAACCCTAATCTGATCTAGGGTTGTAAACATTGCAAATGATGAAATAGCTAATCTATCTCATTCTCTAGGTCGCCAAATCATCGTAGGCAAAAGCCTAGCAAATCTATCGAGTTTACTACGCTCCTACGGCGTAAGGTGCGGACTTTAGATGTATAGATTATGGTTTTCAACGCTTTCAATGTCAGATAATGATAGATTCATGATCTGTATGCTATTGCACATGTACAAAGTGCTGTCTGTTTTCCGTTTCGATTAAATACGAAGAATATAGAATTTTGTGTATTCTAGGTATTTGTAGAAAATACCGTATCCGTATAAATTTTGCTGATATGATTGCCATGGGTATTTGCCGTGTATATATGCTAGTTATGGATGTACGACCTTTTTGGCGAAAGGATTCGCCCTAGCACACATTTTGGTCAACATAGCTTATGTAGGCTAATATGTGTAGTCTAAGTGTTTGTTGAAATGACTAAATAAATATGGATTTATGATTTATGCCTGTCATATGTATTAAATGTAAGAGCATGGTTGTTGTGTATGAGACAACTCCTAGATATAAGGATTTGTCATATTCTATGTTGAATTCAACATACGTCATGTATGTTGAAGAGGTGTAGTATAAGTGTTTGATAAAATGCCTATGTGAGAAATTGCGTGACGAACTAAATTTAATAGTGGTGTTGAGATAGGATTCTCAACTACCTTAGTGATGTGTATGATTTCCTTCATGTAAGTTGTTTTGTTTAATCACTTACTGGTTTATGAAACGTATGCGTTTGGATTTCCTATTTGCATTGTGTTTTGTAACATGCTTGTTAATATGTTTGATACGCCACATGTTTAAGTGTATTCCATAAAACCCGTGAAAGGTGATGGGGGAGTGTTGTAACGATTCCGTACAACAGCCCTGGCAGCCCTAAGCGAATAATATCATACTTTGATTGTATGATTTGAATCTTGATCCATTACTGCTTTAACTATCTGCAATTGAATGTGATTGGGGCTATGTTATAGTCCAGGCAATCGGTAATAGATTTAATCTCATGGTTGTCCTCTATTCGTCACGCAAGACGTGTTTGACGAACCCGAGTCATGCGTCGCTTATCGGCAGTGGTTAGGCCACACGAAGTACTTATGTACTTCCTGTCATACAACTCAACAGGCGCTCGTGCTAGTCGAGCTTGTCAAGTAACTCGATCTGTCTAATGTATGTTCACCATGTTTGAACGCTAGTGCTTAAACCTAGGGTATCAAACTTACCAGTGAAATCCCATTAACAATGGTACCTCGATCCGCTAAGACTCATGAGCTGGGCATGGTGGTATGGGACACCGTGGTAGAGATGTCAGCCTACGCTGGGGTTCGTGGTGTTGCGAGTGCGTCAGCCCGAGCCTCCCCGTAGTGTCCATTGAGCAACCAGACTCATGATCCGATTATGTGGTATGAGACACTATATTCGAGCTGTCGGCCTACATTGTTTTGATGGGTGATGGGGGAGTGGTGTAACGAGTGCGTGTAACAGCCCTGGCAGCCCTGACCGTGCCCGGTGTAATGACCTCGAGCATACTCTGAATTTGCAGTGAGGCGACGAGTTTTGCCGCGGTGAATAGAGTATGAACTAGGCCTGTATCAATTTAGTGGTGAACCATTAAAAAAGGTGATGGGGGAGTGGTGTAACGATTGCGTGTAACAGCCCTAGCAGCCTTTGCAGCGCCCTAGAACGACACTATCATATGAGATTATCTAGGTTTGGCGACCCTAGAATGGATCACGTTTGGGAATGATACAAGGGAGGTACCTTAGTTTCCCAATCCTGTTGTTTGAAATGGACTAATAACAACTCGGTAATCATGTTCATATCGCATTGCATGTGCCTGGAAGATGTGGAGCACTGAGGGATGAAAGCATGCCGCGGGCGTAAGATGGTGTCGCATGAGGGAGTATGTTGGCGAGGGCATGCATCATGACTGTATTCCATACTTGCATTAACAAGACTATTTAGAATTGTTTGATTGTACTGCTTTATCGTTACTGCTTGACTGAATTAATAATATGTTAACCTATGCTTTATTGTTCCACTGAGTTGATCACTCACTCCCACGTTACGGAACAGTGTGGTACACACCAACCAGACTCTATAGCTGCAGGTGTCGGCGATGCTTATGAGGCGGAGCCGAACCTTTGCAATGACAATGATGCTTGCTCGTATTTGCTGTATTATGGTGGCTTCATGTGAGCCGTGTCTTGATAGACGGGGTTACAGGGATGTTGACTAGAGGACCTTACACATTTGGTATATTTTAGAATTGTACTTGTAATTATTTAACCTGGTAACGTTATTACACTTTGGAGACTCACCACAGTTTATATATTTTATTTATCTATCACAGTCTTCCGCTTGCTATCTCACTTGTCTCTAGAGTATGATATGCTGTTTTGGCTTAATCTCACTCATGTTCACTACACTAATACAGACAACTTTCAATCATCATTCATTTTGTTTCATAAGTGATGCGTTGGAACTTGAGAGTTGAGTTTATGCTCGACCCCCGATTTTCAGGGCGTTACACCCTGAATTTCGAGGGTCGAGCAAAGGCCCAACTCCCGAGATCCATCGCATCACTTATGCAACATAGATAATGATGATTAAATGTTGTATGTATTAACACATTAAACATGAATGAGATTACACTAAATCAGCATATCATACTCCAGATGCAATTAAATTAGGCAAGCAAAAGACTGTGATAGATGTATAAAGCATATAAGTGGTTGTAAGTCCCCAGAGTATGAACATGTCACCAAGCAGAATAAGTACATGCATTGTTCCAAATTTTACAAAATGAATAAGTGCGATGTTCAACTAGTCTGTATTCCTGTAACCCCAGCAACGCAACTCTAGGTCTACATAGACCCGCAGAGAGTTGCATGTAGGAGAACTCCTTGTCGTCGTAGAAGACTGGCTCCAACTCGTAAGCCTCGTCATCATCTGAAATTAAAGCAGGGTTTAGTTGGTGTTTAAAATACCGTCCCAGAGTGGGAGTGAGTGATCAACTCAGTGGAGCTATAAGGGAAAGGTTAACATGTTATCAATTCAATCAATCAGTAATGATAAAGCAATATAACAAGCATTCCTAAGTACTCTGGTTAATGCAAGGATGATATGTATTAATGATGCATGTCCTCGCCTGCACTCCCTCTGTGACATCATCTCACGGTCACGCATGTTAAACTCCCACTGTGCTCAACTCCTACGCCAAAGGCACATGCAATGCGGTGCATGGTTGTGTTAGCCACGTTATTAATTAGACCTATTCATACAGCAGATTCGGGAAGTTAAAGTACCTCTCTTTATATCATGTACCCAAACGATGATCCATATAGGGTCATCAATCCTAGTTAATCACATATGATAGGCAAGTTATAGGGCAACGTCACCCCTGATTTAAAAATAGTAGACAGGGAAGTTCAGGTCGCTACGGGAGGCTAATCACCTCGGCGCAGGTCTAGTTTATACTCGAGATCACTACAAAAAAGGCTCGTCACCTTAGTGTAGGCCGACAGCTCGATCACGGTGTCCCATACCACCATGCCCGGCTTATGAGTCTTAGCAGATCGTCGTGGTACCAAGGTTAAACTAACTTTTCACTGGTAAGTGGTACCTTATATTTAAGCAGTAGCGTCCATACATGGTGAGCATACATTAGGCCAATCGGGTTACTTGACAAGCTCGACTGGTACGAGCGCACGTTGGATTAATCGACATGGAGTGCAAACGCACTCCTCATGGCCTAACCACTGTCGATAATCACCGTGCGACTCAGATTCATCGAACATATCCGTTGTGGCGAACTAGTTCAGCCACCGATCGTAAACTATTACCAATTGCCGGGACCACCTATTAATCCCAATCATACTCAAACACAACCAGCATTCATATGTGATAGTCAAACAGTATGTAACAACCAATTCAATTGTAAATCTCATTTGAGCATTTTAACAAACACATAGTACACATATTGTCATACATAGGCATTTCATCCATAAATCACATAGTAGCAAATTAGGTTACGCGAAGGAAACAATAACAATAGATAAGGTAATTGAGAGTCCTATCTCAACACCCTCATTAAATACATTTCAACAAGCATTTTCTCATTCAGGCATTTTATTAAACACTTAGACTACACATATCAACATTCATGTAATAAATTTGTTATAACATATATTATAGCAAATCCTTTCACAAGGAGTTGCCACACATACAACAATCAGGTATCCTCGATCAATAATCATGGCAAGCAAAAAATCATGATTTCATATTCATTTAAACATTTCAACAAACACAAGGAATGCATCATATTCAACATAGTTCATATATATGTGTAATGTACAGAAAACATTGTATCTAAAGACATGTGACAACAATCAAGTCAGTCATAAATCATTATCTGACATTAAAAGCCTTGAAAACCATAACCTAAGCGTTTATAGTCCGCACCTTTCGTCGGTACGCCAATTACGAACTCGGTTCATACACTACGCTTTTGTTTAAGGCACAACGGCTACCTGAATTACGGAATAGGTTAGCTATTTCATTGATTCTTCTACTTGGATAGCTAAAATAGATTAGGGTTAGGATTTCTTACCCGAAAATGGATTCGGATTGATTGGTGTAGCGACACGGGAGAGGTGATTCAGCACGTGGAGTGGCGGGAATGAATTCCAGCGATAAACCACAACTCTCTCTTACTTCTCCTCACTTTCTCCTTATCTTTTCCCTCTTCTCTCTCCTATGGTGTAGGAAATTCGTATGGAATGAGAGAGGGGTGGGTTTAGGGTCTTATATAGGCCCAGAAGTGAAGTCAATGGCCCCAGGGCCATAGTATACTTAGAATATAACCAAAAGACATCTGTTTTGGGCCAACGGAGCTCATCTGGAGGTCCATTGCTTGCATACGGTCTGGGGAAAGTTCCCTGACAATGAATCTATGTCAGTTCAAGATTTCGGTCCGATCGATTTGTGGATCGACCGTGGCGGACCTGTTTCAGTTCAACGGTCATCGTTACTCGATTAGGGCAACAAGTACACTAACATGTGTAGGGAAATTTCCCTGATCTAAGGGTGTAGTTGGGTAAAAATCTGACCGTTTGAAATCTTAAATTTAGCCTGCAAATGAACAGCCCAAATCACTTAAGTTTGAGTTCTTTTTCTAAAGGTATTCGCATTTCTAATACACTTCGCTCGAAGCTCAAGCGTTTCTAGACACTATTTGGACTTGATTCCCACGATGCTTGTCAAGCTCAGTAAGGCGGTCATAAGTGTATAGTTTTGCGGTAATCGAACTTTCGACGCGCGGTCCATGTCCGAACGGAGTTTCAGTGTGCTCCCATAAGCAACTGGGTTTTGAGATTGATCCTAGGTTTCTAGGTAATGTAGAGTTAGCGATTTTACTAGTTTTGGGTCTTGCAGTTCATATAGAAAGCGGTTCAAGCTAATCTACTAATTAATTCAGTTTAGCACTTAATTAATTTTCGTCCAATTTATAAAGGATTCGGTCCTTAGTGATTTCTGCCTGAGGTGATACTCGGGTCTTTGTACGAATTTTTTTGAGATGTTACAATCTACCCCCTTAAAGAAAAATTTCCTCCTCGAAATTAGTACATTTTCGTACTCCTCGAGAATCTGAGGATAGTTCTTAAGGGCCTCGGCTTCTGTTTCCCAAGTAACCTCTTCCTCAGTGTGGTGTGTCCACAATACCTTCACAAACGGAATAATCTTACTACGCAACACTTGTTCCTTCCTGTCTAGCATACGCGTCGGTCACAGTACATAAGTAACATCCTCACTCAACCGTACCTGCTCCCGTCTGATAATGTGGGAAGGGTCAGGAACGTATTTCTTCAACATCGATACATGAAATACATTGTGCACGCCTACGAGTGGTATGGCCAAAGTATGGTGGTACGTTACCACACCCACTCGGTCTAGAATCTGGAATGGCCTAATAAATCGCGGCATGAGTTTTCCCTTCTTGTGAAATCAAAGGACTCCCTTATGGGGGAAACCTTAAGAAACACGTGGTTCCCAACCTCAAACTCTAGCTGTCGCCGTCTCGTATCGGTGTAACTTTTCTGTCTCCTTTGTGCTGCTAGACGTCAACGCCTGATAATGTTAATCTTCTCTGAGGTCTCCTATACTAACTCTGGGCTAATCAAACTCTTCTCCCCAACCTCTGCCCAGCAATGCGGTGCTCTACATGGGCGCCCATAAAGTGCTACGTAGGGAGTCATGCCAATGCTCACTTAAAAGTTGTTGTTATAAGCGAATTCAGCGTAGGGAAGATAGTCATCCCAACTGTCTTTGAAATCGAGTACACATGCCCGTAACATGTCTTCCAACACTTGATTCTCCCGTTCCGTATGCCCATCGGTCTGTGGGTGGAACACGGTATTGAACTTCAATTTCACACCCATTGCTTCCTAGATACGAGTCCAGAAGATAGATGTGAATAACATGTCTCGGTTCGACATGATCTCCATAGGAACTCTATGTAGACACATTATCTCCTTGATGTACAACCTGACCAAATCGTCTACTGAGTTTGAGACTCTAATTGGGAGGAAATGAACCGATTTCGTCAATCAGTCCATAATTACCCAAATGGAATCATGTCCCTTCCTCGTCTTTGGTAACCCTGAAATAAAATCCATAGAGATGAAATCTCATTTCCATTCAACTATAGGCATGGGCTGAAGTAAACCAGGAGGTCGATGATGTTCGGCCTTGACCTGCTAGCACATGAGACAACGGGATACATAGTCTGTTATGTGGGCCTTCATGTTGTCCCACCAGTACAAGCGCTTCATATCTCGATACATCTTCGTACTACCATGATGCATTGCCATCTTCGAATTGTGAGCAGCTTCGAGAACTTACCTTCTCAATTCATGAAGATTTGGGACGCATAGGCGGCCTCAATAACGTAAACCTCCATTCGTACTAATTCTCCATTCCAAGTCTTCACTGTCGCTCACTTGCTCTCTCATCTTTGCCAATAGCTCATCGTCTTTCTGAACCACAATAATCCTATCATCAAGGAGTGGCTGCGCACGAATGTGTGCGACACTCTCGAACGGCTCCTCTACCGTAAGCTTCTGCTCGAAGTCTTGCACAAATTCTACCATGTTCCACTCTTCTATGTAAATGCTATTGTCTCATGCCCTTTTAGTTGTCAAATTTTGTTGTGCCAAAACCTCTATATGTGTGTCTTGTATGTTGATATATATATGATTCAAGATGACATCACAATGGTTCAAGACATGTACGAGGCTCTCCTTCAAGAAATGCAAGGTTATGTATTTTGTCCTCTTCTATAAGCATCAATGTTCAAAGCTACATCGATTAGAAGAGTGTTTGTTCAAGACTCAAGTGCAACTCAAGTTGAAGTTTAAATTCAAGCTGTAGAAGATCTCAAGATCAAGCTACATCAAGTAGAGATCTCAAGCTTCAAAGGTTAACCATCATATGAAAGAATGAAGTTCAATGTTCATACTTCATGTCCCAGGTATGATAGACCTTAGTTTGACCTTAGGGTAGGTCATTTTGTATACATAATTCAAGATGAATCTTTTTACATGAATTTGGTCTGTTCTAAGACTAGTCCTGGACCTTGTTCGACTAGTCCTAGCACTGGTTCGACCAGTCCAATAAATTCCACGACCAGTCCTAAGTTGTTGAAGATATTTGGAATTTTTTTTGTTATTCTACGACCAGTCCTGGAGACAGTTCGACCAGTCATAGGACTGGTCACGACTCGTCCTTTGACCAGTCTTGGTTCTTCGACTCAAACTCCAGGGTCTAATCTTTGTGTCTCACGACCAGTGGTGGGTGGTGCACGACCAGTCGTAGAGTGCACATGACCAGTTATGGACTATCTTCGACCAGTCGTGGAACGATTTTTCCAGATCACGCTTAAAAATTCAAAAAGCAGTTTGTCCTACGACCAGTCGTGGTGGTCACACGACCAGTCGTAGACGTGATTTCTGCAACTATAAATTGAGCACGAATTTCAGAGTTTTTCATCGATTAATTTGAGAAAATTCAACCCTTCACTCTGAGATAAGTTAATGTTCATTTTAAGCTACTTTGTTCATATTTAATACTCTTTTGTTAGATTATTTATATTTGATTTTATTCCTATATTCTAATCTCATTTGAAAAATAGGAATTGCTGTATTCCTTCTTCATTGGAATCAAAATCAAATAGAGCTACGTCCAATTTGGTTTAATTTAAAATCAATTAGAACCTAGAACCATTTCTTAAGTAAGTATTGGACATAGAAAGTTGATTTGAACTTCTACTTTGATTGGTTCTACTGGGCTGCTACGAATAGAAAAATCCAGGTATTTTACATTTTTATAAATTCCATTTTTTGGTTTCGTTTGAGATTTTCTAAAAAAAATCTCGTTGTATTGGTTATCTGAGGAGAGCTAAAAAACTCAAAAATTGTGGGTTTTTGGATTGTGTAAGCCCAAGTTAAAAAGGCACAATTGTGAAGGTTTTAGGTAAACCTGTGAAACCTATTTTGATAGTGAACGCTGATATCCCCTGTGTGAGGATATTAGGAGTGGAGTAGCAAGTATGTGGCTGTTGTTTAACAGTTGGTGAACACACAGGCGAACCACTATATATCTGTGTGTTTTGTGATTTGAATGTTCTTTTAATTTCTATATCTTTAATCATTCAGATTCGTGGAATGTATATGTGGATGTGAATGTTGTAATTTTTACATTTCAACTACAGTGGGGAATGTTGTAATAATTTAGATTTAAATTCCTGAAATTTATTTCAATTCCTTGC
Organism: Magnolia officinalis; assembly: GCA_021015155.1. Taxonomy (NCBI): domain Eukaryota; kingdom Viridiplantae; phylum Streptophyta; class Magnoliopsida; order Magnoliales; family Magnoliaceae; genus Magnolia; species Magnolia officinalis. Next base: position 31,520,139 of record JAJHSJ010000009.1, read on the forward strand.
TATTTATTTATTCCTCTTCGGTTTGAGTTTTTAATACAAAGACCTTTCTAGAAATAAGGTTGTCCTACCATAAACTCTGATTTTTGGTGTAAGGTTGTCCTAAGAACAACATTTGTATTAACTTCTCAAGACTTGAATTTTGAGGTTGATTTACATTCCTGTATTGTGGTTTGTTTTCTTTATTTTGTTGACTATCTTATTTCTTATTTTCTGCTGTTAAATTTTAATTTGGCATAGTCCTATTCCCCCCCCCCCTCTAGGACATATAGCTTTGCCTTTTCAATCTATCATTAACGGAGCCGCAAATGCTATCATCTTCTTGCGGCTCAACGTGTCTACCACAAGGTTAGCCTTCCCAGGATGGTAGGAGACCTCAAACTTGAAGTCCTTCAAGGTTTCCATCCATCGCCGCTACCACATATTCAGGTCCCTCTGCGTGAATATGTACCTGAGGCTCTTGTGGTCGCAAAAGAACTCGAACTCCTCCCCATAGAGGTAATGTCTCTAGTGCTTCAATGCAAAGATGACGACCGCTAACTCTAGGTCATGTGTAGGGTAGTTTTCCTCGTGTTTCCTTAACTGACGCGATGTAAGGCAATAATCCTGTCCTTCTGTATCAAAACACAACCCAAACCAACGTGAGACGTGTCGGTGTATATCGTATACCTGACCCCTTGCTCTAGCAATACTAGCACAGGGGTAGACGTCAGCTTGTCCTTCAATTCCAGAAAGGCTACTTCTATCTTCTCATTCCAGGCAAACTTAAGGTCTCTCTGATAAAGTAGTAAAATCAAACACTCCTAACTACTCTTATTAATGCAAGTATGAATGCAGTCATGATGTATGCCCTCACCACACCCTCCCTCGTGCGACACCATCTCACGTTCGCGGCATGCTTTCATCCCTCAGTGCTCCACATCTTCCAGGTACATGCAATGCATGATAAGCATGATTACCAAGTTATTATTAGTCCATTTCAAACAGCAGGATTGGAAAACTAAGGTACCTCCCTTGTATTATTTCCAAACATGATCCATTCTAGGGTCGTCAGTCCTAGTTAATCTCAGACGATGGTGTGTTTTCTAGGTCACTGCAAAGGCTGTCAGGGCTGTACGCACAAAGGTTACACCACTCCCCCATCACCTCTTTAACGATTCATCACTATACAGAAACAGGCCTAGTTTATACTCCATACAACCGCGGCAAAACTCTAAGGCTCACCGCGATTCCAGAGTATGCTCGAGGTCACTACAAAGGGCTACCAGGGCTGTTGCTCGCATTAGTTGCACCACTCCCCCATCACCTTATCAATGTAGGCCGGCAAAACGAATATAGTGTCCCATACCACCATAATCGGCTCACGAGTTTGGTTGCTCACTGGTCACTATGGGGAGGCACGTGGCCCCAGCGTAGGCCGACAGCTCGACCACGGTGTCCCATACCATCATGCTCGGCTCATGAGTCTTAGCGGATCGAGGTACCATGGTTAAAAGGGATTCCACTGGTAAGTTTGGTACCCTAGGTTCAAGCAGAGACGTCCAAACATGGTGAACATACATAAGACAGATCGGGTTACTTGACGAGCTTGGCTAGCTCGATCGCACATCAAGTTCAATGATATGAAGCGCATGAGCACTTCGTGTGGCCAACCACTATCGCCAACCGAAGTACGACTCGAGTTTGTCGAACACATCTCACGTGGTAAATGAATCACAGCCACGAATTCAACTCTGGTACCGATTGTCTGGACTATAATCATAGCCCCAAACACAATCAATTGCAGAAAGATAAAGCAGTAGTGGATCAAGATTCAACTCATACAATCAAGGTCTGGTATTATCCGTTTAGGGCTGCCAGGGCTATTGCACGCACTCGTTGCTCCACTCCCCCATCACCCATGACGGATCATACAAAGTAAACATGAATTTAAACATATGCATCACATAGATCAAATATACAATCAATTGAGCATGTTATGAAGCACAACACAAGCATGAGTTTGTACATATTCAATTCCTAATCACACAGCTATCCAAGGAAATCATGCACATAGTTAAAGAGGTTGAGAATCATATCTCAACACCCTTATATATTACAATTGCTAACTACTACTCATTCAAACATTTCAACAAACACTTTAAAAAATACATACATCAACATACATGACATATGTTGATCACATAGGCATTAGGCCAAATCCTTTCACTAGGGAGTTGCCCCAATCATAACATGCATACACCCACGATGGATATTCATGGCAAGCAGGAATTCAAGTTCCATATTCATTCAGTTATTTCCACAAACACTTCGGCCACACATTTTAATATAAGTAGTGAATATTGGTCGTGGCGTGATTTAGGGCAAATCCTTTCGTCAAAGGGGGATCGCCAATACAACAATCATATATCCAATACAATTAGTCATGGCGAGCACGAATGAGAATTCTATACTCATTCGGTCATTTTCACAAACATTTAGAATACACTATTACAACATACATGGTGTATGTTAGCAAAACATGTATTAGGGCTATCCTTTCACCAAGCAAGTATTTTATCCATGTATAATATATTCATACAACAAATAATCATGGCAAATACATCTCCAAATTTTATACATATACGGTATTTTCTAGAATACACAATATCAACATACACAGTGTATATAAGTAAAACATGCATTATGGCGAGTCCTTTCACCAAACAAGTAATTTATCCACATATAATATATTCATACAACAATTAATCATGTCAAACACATTTCCAAAATTTGTACGTATACGATACTTTCTACAAATACCTAGAGTATGTAGAATTCCATATTTTTCATCTTTAATCGAAACGAAAAACAGACAACACTTTGTACATGTGCAATTGCATGCATATCATGAACCTATCATTATCTGACATTGAAAACGTTGAAAACCATAACCTATACACCTAAAGTCCGTACCTTTTATCATAGAATCGTAACAAATCAGCTAGGTTTGCTAAGCCTTCGTATTCAGCAGTTTGGCGACCTATAGAACAACATAGGTTAGCTATTTCATAACCTACAACCACTCAAACCCCAAATCAGATTAGGGTTAGGGTTTCTTACCTAGAAACGGAGCTTGAATCACCGGGAAAGCGATTAGAACGGAGCGATGTGGCTCATGGAGCGGCAGGGAAGAACATCAGGGAGATCCTCCCACATCTTCCACACTTTCTCTCTCTTTTCTCTCTTCTCTCTCTAGGGTTTCTCTCAAATTCGTATGGCTGCAATGAGAGAGGGTTTAAGGTCCTTATATAGTCTAAAAACTCACCGAATTAGACTTCTCAACAAGGTTTACTTATGTTATAACCAAAGCGGGACTTTTCCAGCTCAACGGAGGACTTCTGGCGGGCCTCCTCGAGCCAAAGGCCGGACTTAAGCTCACTAACTATGTATCTAGCTTCTATTAAGTTTTCGTTCTGGTAGGGTTCTCAAATCACGCGTGGCTGACCAGTTTCAGTTCAACGGTCAGCGGATCTCGATTGGAGATTCCGAGTACATGTAAATGTGTATGAAATTTCTCCTGATCCGAGGGTGTAATTTGGTCTGATTCTGACGGTTTGGTTGCTTAATACTGATCCACAAGCGAGTGGTGCCAGATTACTATTTAAGATATTTATTTTGAATTAATTTCACATTTCTCACACTCTTCAGTCCGAGCTCAAGCGAATAGCGTTGGGACATTATTTGGATTTGATTTCCGAGATGGTTGTCAAGCCCAGCAAGGCGGTCCTAATTCCTTAACTTCATGTTCATCGGACTTCCGACGTGCGGTCCAGATCTGATACAGAGTTTCGTGATGCTCCCGAGAGCAGACGGGTAATGAGATCGATCCTAGATTTTAGGGTACCCTATCGTCAATGATTCTACAAGTTTTGGGTCTTGCAGATCGTATTTAAAGTGATTAATGCTAATTTCACAGGAACTCTAGTTTCACACTGGCTAATCCTCACCTAACTTCTAAAGGATTTAGTCCTGAGTAATTTCTATTTGAGGTGGTACCTGGGCCTTTGTAGTTTGTATATAAAGTGATCCAAGTTATACTACTTAGCTAGTTTAAGATAGCGTCTAGGGTGAAAGTACTTTGAAAATTTTAAAGAAAAAGGTGATGAAGGGTGGGATTTGTGAAGGAAATGGGTTCAAAAGCGGTTTTAGTCTTTGGGATTGAGTTCTGACAGGTTAATAAGGTGTTAGGATTGACCCATTGCCTAAGGACGTTTAATCCCAGGTTGGAAAAAATCCGGGATGTTACAATCTACCCCCCTTAAAATAAAATTTCGCCTCCGAAATTGGCTAAGGGTAATAAGGAAAGATTTAATTATTTCCTTTACCTAAGTTTTATTGATTTGGAGTTTTTATACGTGGTAGGGTATATGCTAGCCTGGTTCCTTTTAGTCTACCCCCCTTAAAACTTAATTCTTTATCCATTTCTCATATCCTGATGGTTTTCTACAATTTATTTCTATACCTATTTGGAGTCTCGACGACAATCCCCAATTATCTAGAGTAAGATAGGTGCTTTCACGTTTTGACCAACACGGAGAGACATTTATGGTGGGCTTGATCCCGATACATCGATCATCTACCGAGCTAGGGTAGAAACCTCATCGTATCCCTTCCGAATCCTGGTGGATCCTGGTCTTCTGCTCGTCAGTAGTGAGTCCATTGGTAGTCGACCAGGATTGAGAATTGGGTCAAGCCGCGAATGTTTCGCAGTTGTATATTTCAGTAACTCCGTAGTCCGATCACTCTAGAAACGTAGGGAATATCCATCATTGAAAGGCTCAAATTGTCTATGTCTAAGGTTACCCTTTAGGTCTTAGTCTAAGAGTCCTTGTTATTATCTATGTCTAAGGAAATAGTGAATCAAATCTTACTAGATGATCATAAAATGGTTTCTCATAGTAGAACTTGCTAGGGCTTTTATAATGTTCGTATTCAATGAACATAGTTTCGATCCTGGACCAGTGGGGTAGGGTCCACCACGCTTCCGCTGCGCCACCCAGATCAAAGAGGTGTAGTAGGTGACCTAACTAGATTGGGCTCATAATGTTTACCCCCCTTAAAAATTTATTTTCACCCTCAAGGCTCAAGATTTATGTTCTACTCCATACATCGGAACAAGGTGTAATTTAGGACCTATCCTTGACACGAATGGGTCTCGCTCCAACCGACTTAAGCCGACTAACTAAGTCTATCATTCAATTGGCTTAGCATAATTAATTTGTCTTTCCTTAGCCTAACCAGTAGTCTAGTCTTAATTTAGGAGTAGCGGTATCCTCTAGGTGTAATCCAAAGTCTATGCTTATACATTAGATGATTTTATACCCTTTCTGATATAAGAAATTTTTTTATCGCCTAAGGTCAAAAGTTGTCTATTTGGAATTGAGTTGTCCGAACTTAAATTTAATTACACTCGAGCACCATACACATGCTCATACTAGCTAAGATGGTCCTAGGGTTCATGTTATTAATTTGTTGGATTTCCTACATGGTCATGTCTATCGAAATCTAGGAGCACCGCTCTAAGTTCAAAACTCTAAGGGCCTATTTGTCAAACAACCATTTACTCTAAAAGCTTAAGCTATCAGAGTGTGGTGGGTTAATGTATATCAAGGGACTTTATCACTTCAACACTATTTGGACAGTGGTCTTAAGTTGTATTGAATGGGACTGTATGGCTAATCCTTCCTCGTGATTGGGAGTGGCATGGTTGGTAGGAGGGTGGGTGGGATAAAAATTAATTTTATAGGCTTTGGAAAATGAGCATTGTGTTGGAAAAGTGTGAGATGGGATTTCCAAATCCCAGGATAATGAATTTCTAAGTGTAATTTGAAGGGAAAACTCCGGGATTTACTTTTAATTGCATACATTCTAAACATGGTGTCGAAAAACATGGGATACACCCAATCCAAGGACCATACCTTACACATACAATTATTGTTACTTTTACAATTCTATCCACCTTACTCACCTAATAGAGTTGGCCGAACGGGCTCTAAAGGGAGAAAAAGGGCTGGAGTTTTGGTTCTCCACGGATTTGGTTCTCATCAGGGGTTGTAGAGGCCCAACTGACCAGGAGTAAAGAAAAGAAAATGAAGAAAATGGATGGGTTAGAGGGCTTGCCCGATTTTGAGCTTCAAATGGGGGGTGTGGGAGTCCAAATGAGGGAAACAGAGAGGTGAGGGCGTAGGTACTGCTGTAAACGGTGGATATGGATGGGTGATGACCGAAAATGACGGATTGAGCGATTGGAGTGGAGGTTTGGAAAAGAAAACAACACTTTTGCAAGAAAGGGAGAGCTTGGAGGGTCACTTTGTGAAGGAAGTACTACTTTGGGGAGGTTTTAAGTCACGGCCCCTATACCAGGGGGTTCCCCTAGCCCCCAAACACGATCGGCCCTGACGGCCGGCCCGACCCAACAAAAAAAGTGGCGAGGCCTCGCCGACTTGGCGAGGGCCTTGCCGAAAAGTTTTGTATTTTTCAAAGGGGGGCGCCAGGGACGTGTTCCTCCAGTCCCCTAGGCTCCAAAAAAGTGTGGGGCCCACCCTGGTTCCCTTCGGAAGTGCTCCGTTTGGCCCCCGACTCCATTTTGAGCCTTATCAGGGTCAAAATGCAAGCAGGAAAGATTTTATGTGATATGTAGCATATGATTTTGGGGTAGGAGGAGCTCATCCATCTAACTAACCCATTTATTTGGTCAGATTCAACAATTTTAATGGTCAAACGTCAAATTTCTACATATATTTACTATTTATAGTAAATTTTTGTTTAAGTATTATTCTTCATCATTTATACGTTAGGATTTATGTCTAGTATAAAAGGATTTTTTAAAAAAATAAAGAATGAAGTGGTGCAATGAGAGATTTTAAAGAAATTGGGTAAAAAGGGGTTTAGGCTTTGGTGTTGTGGTTGACCCACAACCTAAGAACATTCATTTCTAGGGAACGACTCAAACCCGTCAACTGACGGCCTAGAAGTGATTCGGGATCGTTTCACGTGATCATGGGTGTGTACGGGCCTAATCTCGGCGATCGATTTAGGTCGGTTTCGTCGTTCGGGGAAATTGGAAAATCCAACGTCGATTTCTATGTTCCGTCGCTCCCTCCTAAGTTAGAGTGCATCAGAGTGCGTCGTGTGACCATAACCCAGGTCCGGTTTAATCCAAATCATGCTCTGATACCAACTGTAACATCCCAAAAAATCGGGGGTCGAGCATATCTCAACACCCGAGTTCCAGAACATCACTTATGCAACATAGATAATGATGATTAAATGTTGTCTGCATTAATGTAGTGAACATGAGTGAGATTAAGCCAAAACAGCATATCGTACTCCAGAGACAATTAAATTGCAAGCGGAAGACTGCGATAGATATATAAAATATATAAAAATAGTGGTGAGTCTCCAGAGTGTGATAATGTTACCAGGTTAATGAATTACAAGTACAGTTTAAATTATACCAAATGGGTAGTGTCATCTAGTCAACATCCCTGTAACCCCGTCGATCAAGGCACGACTCACATGAAGCCGCCCAAAAACTCCATAAACGAGAAAGCATCCTCGTCGTCACAAAAGTCCGGCTCCGCCTCAGGATTAGCGTCGCCATCTGAAATCAGACAAAGTCTGGTGGGCGTTCGGAACACCGTCCCGTAACGTAGGAGTGAGTGATCAACTCAGTGGAACAATAAAGCATAGGTTAACATGTTATCAATCCAGTAAAGCCGTAATGATAAAGCAGTAAAATCAAACACTCTTAACTACTCTTATTAATGCAAGTATGAATGCAGTCATGATGTATGCCCTCACCACACCCTCCCTCGTGCGACACCATTTCACGTTCGCGGCATGCTTTCATCCCTCAGTGCTTCACATCTTCCAGGCACATGCAATGCATGATGAGCATGATTACCGAGTTATTATTAGTCCATTTCAAACAGCAGGAGTGGGAAACTAAGGTACCTCCCTTGTATTATTCCCAAACATGATCCATTCTAGGGTCGTCTGTCCTAGGTAATCTCAGACGATGGTGTGTTTTCTAGGTCACTGCAAAGGTTGCCAGGGCTGTTACGCACAAAGGTTACACCACTCCCCCATCACCTATTTAACGATTCATCACTATACCGAAATAGGCCTAGTTCATACTCCGTACACCGCGTCAAAACTCTAAGGCTCACCGCGATTCCAGAGTATGCTCGAGGTCACTACAAAGGGCTACCGGGCTGTTGCTCGCATTCGTTGCACCACTCCCCCATCACCTTATCAATGTAGGCCGACAGCACGAATATAGTGTCCCATACCACCATAATCGGCTCACGAGTTTGGTTGCTCACTGGTCACTATGGGGAGGAACGTGGCCCCAACGTAGGCCGACAACTCGACCACGGTATCCCATACCACCATGCCCGGCTCATGAGTCTTAACGGATCGAGGTACCATGGTTAAAAGGGATTCCACTGGTAAGTTTGGTACTCTAGGTTCAAGCAGAGGCGTCCAAACATGGTGAACATACATAAGACAGATCGGGTTACTTGACGAGCTCGGCCAGCTCGAGCGCACATCAAGTTGAACGATATGAAGCGCATAAGCACTTCGTTTGGCCAACCACTATCACCAACCGAAGTACGACTTGAGTTCGTCGAACACATCTCACGTGGCAAATGAATCATAGCCACAAATTCAACTCTGGTACCGATTATCTGGACTATAATCATAGCCCCAAACACAATCAATTGCAGATAGATAAAGCAGCAGTGGATCAAGATTCAACTCATACAATCAATGTCTGGTATTATCCGTTTAGGGCTGTCAGGGCTGTTGCACGCACTCGTTGCTCCACTCCCCCATCACCCATGACGGATCATACAAAGTAAACATGAATTTAAACATATGCATCACATAGATCAAATCATACAATCAATTGAGCATGTTATGAAGCACAACACAAGCATGAGTTTGTACATATTCAATTCCTAATCACACAACTATCCAAGGAAATCATACACATAGTTAAAAGAGGTTGAGAATCATATCTCAACACCCTTATACATTACAATTGCTAACTACTACTCATTCAAACATTTCAACAAACACTTTAAAATACATACATCAACATACATGACATATGTTGATCACATAGGCATTAGGCCAAATCCTTTCACTAGGGAGTTGCCCCAATCATAACACGCGTACACCCACGATGGATATTCATGGCAAGCAGGAATCCAAGTTCGATATTCATTCAGTTATTTCCACAAACACTTGGGCCACACATTTTAATATAACTAGTGAATATTGGCCGTGGCGTGATTTAGGGCAAATCCTTTCGTCAAAGGGGGATCGCCAATACAACAATCATATATCCAATACAATTAGTCATGGCGAGCACGAATGAGAATTCTATACTCATTCGGTCATTTTCACAAACATTTAGAATACACTATTACAACATACATGGTGTATGTTAGCAAAACATGTATTAGGGCTATCCTTTCGCCAAGCAAGTATTTTATCCATGTATAATATATTCATACAGCAAATAATCATGGCAAATACATCTCCAAATTTTATACGTATACGGTATTTTCTAGAATACACAATATCAACATACATAGTGTATATAAGTAAAACATGTATTAGGGTGAGTCCTTTCGCCAAACAAGTAATTTATCCACATATAATATATTCATACAACAATTAATCATGTCAAACACATTTCCAAAATTTGTACGTATACGGTACTTTCTACAAATACTTAGAGTATGTAGAATTCCATATTTTTCATCTTTATTCGAAACGGAAAACAGACAGCACTTTGTACATGTGCAATTGTATGCAGATCATGAATCTATCATTATCCGACATTGAAAACGTTGAAAAACATAACCTATACACCTAAAGTCCGCACCTTTTATCATAGAATCGTAACAAATCAGCTAGGTTTGATAAGCCTTCGTATTCAGCAGTTTGGCGACCTATAGAACAACATAGGTTAGCTATTTCTTAACCTACAACCACCCAAGCCCCAAATCAGATTAGGGTTAGGGTTTCTTACCTAGAAACGGAGCTGAAATCGCTGGGAAAGCGATTAGAATGGAGCGGTGTGGCTTATGGAGCGGCAAGGAAGGACATCAGGGAGATCCTCCCACATCTTCCACACTTTCTCTCTCTTTTCTCTCTTCTCTCTCTAGGGTTTCTCTCAAATTCGTATGGCTGCAATGAGAGAGGGTTTAAGGTCCTTATATAGTCTAAAAACTCACCGAATTAGACTTCTCAACAAGGTTTACTTATGTTATAACCAAAGCGGGACTTTTCCAGCTCAACGGAGGACTTCTGGTGGGCCTCCTCGAGCCAAAGGCCAGACTTAAGCTCACTAACTATGGATCTAGGTTCTATTAAGTTTTCGTTCCGGTAGGGTTCTCAGATCACGCGTGGCGGACCAGTTTCAGTTCAACGGTCAGCGGATCTCGATCGGAGATTCCGAGTACATGTAAATGTGAATGAAATTTCTCCTGATCCGAGGGTGTAATTTGGTCTGATTCTGACGGTCTGGTTGCTTAATACTGATCCGCAAGCGAGTGGTGCCTGATTACTATTTGAGGTATTTTATTTTGAATTAATTTCACATTTCTCACACTCTTCACTCCGAGCTCAAGCGAATAGCGCTGTGACACTATCTGGATTTGATTTCCGAGATGGTTGTCAAGCCCAGCAAGGCGATCCAAATTCCTTAACTTCGTGTTCATCGAACTTCCGACGTGCGGTCCAGATCTGATACGGAGTTTCATGATGCTCCCGAGAGCAGACGGGTAATGAGATTGATCCTAGATTTTAGGGTACCCTAGCGTTAATGATTCTACAAGTTTTGGGACTTGCAGATCGTATTTAAAGTGATTAATGCTAATTTCACAGGCACTCTAGTTTCACACTGGCTAATCCTTGCCTAACTTCTAAAGGATTTAGTCCTGAGTAATTTCTATCTGAGGTGGTACCTGGGCCTTTGTAGTTTGTATATAAAGTGATCCAAGTTATACTACTTAGCTAGTTTAAGATAGCGTCTCGGGTGAAAGTACTTCGAAAAATTTAAAGAAAAAGGTGATGAAGGGTGGGATTTGTGAAGGAAATGGGTTCAAAAGCGGTTTTAGACTTTAGGATTGAGTTCTGACAGGTTAATAAGGTGTTAGGATACCCATTGCCTAAGGACGTCTAATCCCAGGTTGGCAAAAATTCGGGATGTTACAGTTGTCAAGCCTAGCAAGGCGGTCCTAAGCGCTTAGTCTCGTGGTCATCGAACTTTCGACGTGCGGTCCAGATCTGATACGGAGTTCCGTAATGCTCCCGAGAGCAACTGGGTAATGAGAGTGACTCCTAGATTTTAGGGTAACCTAGCGTCAATGGTTCTACAAGTTTTGGGTCTTGCAGATCGTATTTAAAGTGATTGGTGCTAATTTCACAGGTACTCTAGTTTAACAATAGCTATTTCTTGCCTAATTTCTAAAGGATTTGGTCCTGAGGGATTTCGGCCTGAGGTGATACTCGGGCCTTTGGTAGTTTGTATAGAAGGTGGTTCAAGCTATTAACACTTAATTAAATTATGTCATGATTAGGGCAGGAAAGGCAGATGTTTCCAAATAACCTATTCGTCGATGATTCCATAAGGTTAAGGGTCACAAGCCCATTTTATTCATGTATTTACTATTTTTTAAGTATTGTTCTTCCTCACCTAAACTTGAAGATTAGCGTCTAATGTGAAAGTACTCAGAAGAATTTAGAGAACAAGGTGGTGAAAGGTGAGTTTTGTGAAGGAAATGGGTAAAAAAGTGATTTTTGACTGTAGGATTGAGTTCTGACAAGTTAATAAGGTGTTAGGATCGACCCATTGCCTAAGGACGTCTATCTCCAGGTTGGCAAAAAGCCGGGGTGTTACAGTATCACTTCTTATTATCTCTCTCATACTCTTCTCTTACATTTTTATGTTACCTCAATCATCTGTTTATATCATTTTTCCTTTGTCATTTTGTGCCAAAAAGGGGGAGAAATGTGGTATAATTTGCGTTACTACTGGTATATGTCTTTGCATGATGATTGTTGTGGATGTGGTTGGTTGTAAAGACATGTGTATGGAAATGCATATATTTTTTTTGTGGTATGTATTTGGTTAATATAGGTACTCTACAAATCACCCTGTTTGAATTGAGGGGGAGTGGACTAATGGGTTGAGGGGGAGTAGTAATAGCATTGCCTGCGATGTGTATAAACTGGTGCGTGATTCTTTAGTTGATTTTGTCACAAATTTGACAAAGGGAGAGATTGTTAGTGATATGTTGTAATTTGAGCACCCGATATTGTCAAATTTTGTTGTGTCAAACCGCTTGGAGTCAGTATCTTGTTATGATCAGATGGAAAGTTCACCTTCAAGTCATCGTTAACTCTTCTACATTTTCAAGTTAAAGAACTTTGCCAAAGATCGAACACAAGCTTAAGTACAAGAACACAAAGTCTATCTCGAGCTCACAGCTCAAGTTCAAGTTCATTACCTCTAGCTCAAGGTTTAAGTACTCAAGTTCATATTACAAGATCACTACCTCAAGCTTGAAGTCTCATGAACATAAGCTCTAGCTCAAACTCAAGTTCAAGACTTCTAAGTCAAGCTTCATGTGCTTTCTACCGAAGCGATCGATGTTTCGATGTTTCAAACTCACAAACAAGGTATGCATGACCCTAGATTAACCATAGGTTATGTCATATTGATTACATATTAAATTTGGGTCATTATATAAGTTTATAGGTTTTTTTTCGACTACTCCTAATCATTGTTCGACTAGTCCAGGCACTGGCTCGACCAGTCCAAGATTTGTTGAGAATTTTTGGAAATTTTTTGCTATGGCTCGACTAGTCGTACACACTACTCCACCAGTCGAGTGAACAATATCGACCAACCGAACAGTGCTCGACTCGAAGTCCAGCAAGCTCATTTGGTCCCACTCGACTAGTCGAGTAACGGGTTTATATTATCGCACTAGAAATTTTGAAAATTGGTTGGTGCTTCGACCAGTCAAACCGACCCTTAGACCAGTCGAGGGAAAATAATTTTTACCTATAAATAAAAGACGAATCTCAGAGTTTTTCATTCATTCCAATTCTAATCATGTCATCACTCTGAGAGATAAATTCCTTCAATTGTGAAGTTATTACTTATTCATTTTAGATTCTTTTTATAACTTTTTGTATTTGATTTTGTGATCTCTTTATTCAACTCTATTATATTAAAAAAGGGGAATTGTGATTTACCCTTTTGAGATCAAAATCAAATCAAGCAAGGCCAAGTTAATTTAATTTAAAAATCAATTAGACCTAGAACCCTTTCATTTGTGAGATTGGACTTTGAACATTTACGTCTACAACGAATTGGTTATACCAGGCTACATTGGAAGAAGAATATTTAGATAAGTTCAATTTAATTTTCTGCATTTTTGGTTTGTGAGGTTCAGCCAGGAAAATCTCATCTTTTCGTTTTGTCTGATATCAGCTAGAAAATCTTAAAGTGTGGGGTTTTTATAATTGTATAAGCCCATCTAAAAAACACAATTGTGAATGTTTTAAGGTGAACCTTGGAAAACCTTATTTTATATTGAAAGCCAATATCCTGTGGGTGTGGATACTAGGAGTGGAGTAGTTGTGTGGCTATTTGTGAACAGTTGGTGTACACACATGAACCATTAATATTCTTGGTGTTTGGATGATGGTTGTGATGTATGTGTGGTGCTGAATGTTGTAATTCACTTTATGCGTTTATGGTGAATGTTGTAATAATTTAGTTTATTTCCTTTGTCTCATTCTCATTTTGAGTTTTTTATACTTACAAACGTTCTAGACATCAGGTTGTCCTACCATAAACCTCAGTTTTTGGTGTAAGGTTGTCCTTAGAACTCAGTTTGTATTAACCTCTCAAGACTAGTGCACTGGAGAATGTTATTTAATTGTGCTATCTAACTTTGTATTCTGCATTTAATTTTTATTTGGCATAGTCCTATTCACCCCCCCCCCCCTCTAGGACCTTGAGCTCAGCATTTTCAAACACCCCATGTTTTCAGGACCTAGTATATGTGTAACGTCTTGGAAAAATCCGTACAAAGACATGAGTATTACCTCAGCCAGAAATCACTAAGGACCGAATCTATAGAAATTAAATGAAAATTAATTAAGTACTAAACCGCAAGACCCAAAACCATTAGAATCGCTAACCCAACATTACCTAGAAACCTGGGATCAGTCTCAAAACCCAGTTGCTCTTGGTAGCACATTGAAACACCGTATTGGACCTGGACCACGCGTCGAAAGTCCGATGACTACAAAACTATAAGGTTATGACCACCTTACTGGGCTTGACAACCATAACGGGAATCTAGTCTAAATAGTATCCAAAAACGTACAACTTGAACCTGGAACGAAGTGTGTGAGAAACACGAATATCTTTAGAAAATGAACTCAAACTTAAGCGAATTGGGTCATTCACTTCCAGGCCAAATTTAAGGTTTCAGACCGTTAGATTCTGACCCAACTACACCCTTGGATCAGGAAAATTTTCCTGCACATGTCAGTGTACTTGTGGCCCCGATCGAGTGACGATATCCATTGAATTGAAACGTGTCCTCCACGATCGATCCACTAATCCGATCGGACCGAAATCTTAACATAGCATAGATCCATTGTCAGGAAACTTTCCCCAAACCGTTGTTGAGGGTCAAATATTGCATATTAGACCCTAATTATTCCCTGTATTTATAAACATGACACTGTTTAACGGCCCATTTTAATCGTGTTTGTGATGCAAGGTATATTTATGAGCTTGGACTGAAACAAGGTGCTAAAAGCATGGATTCAACATTCAGAATTCACCGAAGCAAGGGACGGACCCCAGGGGACCAAGATCAACGGATTTACATGCCAGAGATCTGAGAAAATCAAGAAACTGAAGCTCAAGTGACCCGAAATTGGTCTAGAATGCAAGATCACAGGCTTCCAACCATCCGTTGGGCTCGAAACTTCATATATGGCCCAAGGACCATAAATTAATTGTACACATCAAATTTGAGCCCTTGGATCCCTGTGGAAGTGTCCCAACAGCTAGATCAACGCATGAATTGTCAATTTAAGCCCCACCTGACACCTGGATATGCTTCACTTTTGGTCTCAACCCTTTATTTGAGGTGGAAAAATGGATGGACGGAGCAGATTTCACATATACATCAAGGTGAGAGCCACCTTAAGTGAATGGGAGTGCATAGTGGTTGTGCACTTGCAAAGCGCCAAACTAGAAGCTCGGTCAAAAAGCTCTGACCAAGCTTTCCTATTTTTTAAAGCTCAAACAAAGCATGCGGAGGAGTTTTTGTGGGCCACCACCGTGCGTCAACGGTTTGATCCAGACCGTCCATGAGAGTCCCTTGATCCCTCTCATCCACGCCATGGTGACGAAATTGAATAAGATAACGGAGATCGGTTTTCTACAGTTCAAATGCAGAACGGGTGGCTGAATAAAAACTCCGTGGACCGCACCGAAACAGACCCAAAATCATCTATGTCCAACCGATTTTGCGAGGGGAATCCAGTGGACGATTGGATTTTTCATATGAACTTATCAGGGGCCCACCGACTTCAACAGTGTAAAACGGTTACGCAGCAAGATTGCGCACGCCGTGAAATCTGGACTTTTCGGGATGTGGTAGCCCACCACTGTTAAGCGGATAGCCAATCCGCACCGTCCAGACGGAGCCCAGACCTAGGCCGACTCTAGCCATGGAGCTAGATCTCAAAGTGAGCTCGTACATTGTCCAAAATAAAACCGGCTAAGTGCAAGTTAGTTTGCGCTGTCACTGCGTAACTGCCCTTATGCGTAACGATTTGCGGAAGTTTCTACTGCCTCATGAAGCGAACGAAACCGACCGACTTCCACCACTGCAACCGACTTCCAATTGTTATAAAAGAGGATAAAAGAGAGAGGGGAAGCATTAAATTTAAAGGCAACCGTAGAGCAGACAGAGAGAGAGTAGAGTAGTATTTATTTTTTTGTTTAGTTCTATTGTTATTTTTATTATTCCTTTTAATATGTTTAGCCTTATCATGTTCATGAGTGGCTGAACCTCTTAGTTAGGGCTAAGAGGTGAAGCTTGTAGCTTGATGGGGGAGACTTTTAGCTTATGCCTTTTGTTTATACTGAACTGATGTTGATTTTGGTTTAATTAAGGGAATCTTTTTATTTTTTAATGGTCTATTGTGGCTAAAATTACAATGGGTCTGCGATAGCTTTGAGCATGTTCCTTTTCTTTTTTATGTTTATGATGTGAGGAAGACCTATTGTTCACCATCGTCTCCTGGGCATGGTCAGTTGACGGTACTCTTCCTAACCCTCATATCATGTTGATTGGTTGTTAATTAGTTTAATTTTGTTGTTTACTTTGTCTCTTGGGCATAGTTTGGTGATGGAATTCATTCTAATTCATGTACCTTTCATCTCTTGAGAACTATATCAAGGTAAGTTCAGTTTGTTTTCATGGTTACACCCTTCAACTGGATGAAGATGGACTCTAAGTCCAGTTGAGTTCTTAAAGCAGACATAAGATCTCCCTAATCTCTACAAGTGGATCCTCTAAATCCCTAGTTTCCTCCCTCTGAATTCCTTAAGTTTTAGATTAATATTTCATAATTATTCCTCAAATTACAATCGATTTAGATTTCATCTCAATCTAGTTATAGTTCTACTTAGTTTTAGATAACGTACAGGTATCAGTCCCTTGGGATTCGACCTCGGTCCCACCGAGTTTATTACTACATCACAACCCTATACTTGGGGAGTGAACAAGTTTTTGGCACCTTTGTCGGGGATTGACAGCTACGATTCTCTGAAATTAAATGGTTTATTAGTTTAAGATTAGGATTTTACTAACTTTAGTTTCAAATTTTTCTTTCTATTTGATTTTTAGAACTAATCTTCTTGTTTTGTAGGGTTGTTGATAGATCTTTTAAATTGGTAACTTCGTTCTAATTTCTTTACTTTCTCTACTTCCTAGATTAGGTCTTATCTTCTAGAACCTAACTTGGTTGTTTTGTTTTACAGCTTCTCAAATTAGGACTTTGAATTGGTAACTTCTTTCCATCTTTCCTCTTTATTTCTAGATTGCCATTTCTATTCTTCCTCTTAGGTCTAGGTTAGAATCTAAATTGAGAGTTGTGAGTGTTTTATGCCCAAGTGGGCTCGTGACAACACTCGACATCTCTTGACTGGAGGAGGATTGGTTGAGGGATTAACTGTCCATCGCAGGACTAGAGACCGCTTTAATTCCCCTGAGTTAATTGAGGTTATGACTGCAAATCAACCTCAAGCACTACCCCAACCTAGGGTTAAGGAAGTCCATGATGAGAATGAGGTGCATCAAGCACCCCCACCGCGTACTTTAGGAGATTATTTACAACCGGCAGGGGTGAGTATGCCCTCATGCATGATTTTTCCTGAAAATACAGGACATGTGGACATCAAGCCAAGGGTTATCCAACTCCTTCCTAAATTTCATGGGCTTGAATCAGAAAGTCCATATTTACATCTGAAAGAG
This sequence comes from Magnolia officinalis, assembly GCA_021015155.1. Lineage (NCBI taxonomy): Eukaryota > Viridiplantae > Streptophyta > Magnoliopsida > Magnoliales > Magnoliaceae > Magnolia > Magnolia officinalis. The sequence goes on from JAJHSJ010000009.1 coordinate 31,537,778, forward strand.
TTCAATGAGATCATAGCCACCTTATACTTTCCTAATGTATCTGAGGATACAATCAGGCTGAAACTCTTTCCCTTTTTTTTGAAGGAGAAGGCTAAGATGTGGTTACATTCACTGCGTCCTAGATCCATTGGCACATGGAATGATATGCGGAGGGAATTCATAAAGAAATTTTTTCAACATCATAAAACGATTACCCTTAGAAAAGCAATCATGAACTTCGCCCAAAAGGAGGATGAAACATTCTTCCAATGTTAGGAAAAGCTCAAGGATCTTGTCAGTTCAAGCCCACAACATGACTTCGAAACGTGGCGCATTACAAACTTTTTCTATGATGAACTGACATCTTCCATGCGCCAAGTGGTTGAGACAATGTATAATGGAGAATTTATGAATAAAGATGTCGATGAGGTATGGGATTACCTCGATAACCTTGCTGAAAAAACACAATCATGAGGGCATTACCCAAATTCGAACACCATGCCTAGGCCAACTCAATCTAAGGAGAAAGGTGGATTGTATCTCTTGAAAGAAGAGGATGATCTCAATTCTAAAGTGACTAAACTCATAAGGAGATTCAAGGTCATGGAATTAAAGAAGGATAAGGTTAATGAAATAGTTTGCGGTATTTGTGATTGCAACATTCACACAACAAAAAATTGTCCAACAATACCTGCCTTTTGAGGAATGTTGAATGAACAAGCCAATGCTGTAAATAACTATCAAAGTCCTTTCAATGGAGCTACCTCTAATACGTACAATCCTGGTTGGAAAAATCATCCAAATTTTAGTTGGAGGAATGGACAAACTGCTACCCCTCAAGGTTTCTTTAATCAAACTTCACAACAACAACAAGAGAAACCTCAAGAGGATCCGGTTAAAAAACATATTCGAGAATAAGAGCTACTTAATCAAAATTTGACACAAGTGTTTCATAATATCCAAACAGTATTAGGAATGCTTGCGTCATTTATTCAAAGGATAGAGTCACAATTAACAAGTGGAGGAAAGGGGATGCTTCTTACTCAACCTCTCCCCAATCCCAAACTGTAATATGAAATAAGTGACCCTAGCTCTTCAAATCAGATGGAATAATCTAAATCCATCACCCGTCTTAGGAGTGGGAAGATCACTGACAAAACCATCCCGGTTAGGGCTGAAAAGCCTAAGGACCCGGAAGTGGACAACAATGATAGATTTAGTGATGCCCCGCAAAAATTAGAACTGGAACTTCTAGAGAAGCCAGTTGCTCCATTTCCCCAACGGTTGGTTGCACTAAAACCTCTCTCTAACTCTCAAGATATTCTAGAGGTGTTAAAACAAGTGAAAGTCAACATTCCTCTACTTGATGTTGTAAAACAAATACCTTTATATGCCAAATTCCTGAAAGACCTATGCATGACGAAAAGACGGCAGAGTATTCAAAAGAAAATCTTCTTGACTAAGAAAGTGAGTGTCATCTTGAAGCAAGACGTGCCGCGGAAATTCAAAGATCCCGATAGCCCAACCATATCATGTGTAATCGGGGACTATCGAATTAATCACGCACTTCTTGACTTAGGAGCAAGCATCAATCTGATTCCCTACTCGGTATATAAACAGTTAGGTTTGGGTGAATTAATACCCACCCTAACCACACTACAACTTGTTGATCGCTCTGTTCATGTACCAAGAGGGATAATCGAGGATGTGTTGGTCCAGGTCGATAGATTTTACTACCCTATAGATTTTATCATCCTGGATACTGAACCCATCAATAACATGGGCACTCAGATTCCCATCATTCTTGGTCGCCCATTCCTTGCCACTTCAAACGCAGTTATCAATTGCAGAAATGGTGTTATGACTATGTCTTTTGGGAATATTACATTGGAGTCAAACATCTTTTTTAATAATGACAGAAACTCAGAGGATGATGACAATTTCCACGACATTAGCATGATTGATTCCTTCGTGAAAGGTAGAACGCCTCTGACCTATCCTCTGACCCTCTAGAGACGTGCCTGGCCCACCCCATGACTTGGATGATGACATAATTAGGGAGACGTGTGCCTTGCTTGATATTGCGCTGGTACTTAAAGTTAACTGGTGGAGGCCACAATTTGAAGAATTACCCCAAACCGATGTAGTGCCTCTACCGTCTAACCTCAAGCCGCCGAAGCTTGACCTAAAACCTTTGCCCTATGATGTGAAATATGTCTATTTAGGTCAAGATGAAACATGCCTGGTGGTGATCTCTGCCTGCCTGGAGAAAGAACAAGAGTGTATGCTCATAGCTACTCTCATTGAGCATAAGGGAGCCCTAGGATGGACGATAGCGGACCTCAAGGGAATCGACTCCTCGATTTGTACTCACCACATATATTTTGAGGATAATGCGAATACCTCATGGCAATCACAACGTAGACTCAATCCTAACATGAAAGAAGTGGTTAAGGCCGAGGTTCTGAAACTATTGGATGTAGGTTTCATATACCCTATATCTGATAGTCAATGGGTGAGTCCAATTCAGGTGGTTCCTAAGAAGTACAGAATCACTATCGTAGCTAATGCCAATAATGAACTCGTACCAACCAGAGTTACTACTGGTTAGAGAATATGCATTGACTACAGGAAGTTGAATACCCTCACGAGGAAGGACCACTTTCCTTTGCCCTTCATTAATCAAATCTTGGAAAGGCTAAATGGTCATTCCTATTATTGTTTCCTTGACGGGTATTCGAACTACAATCAGATTGAAATTTCCCCTGAGGACCAGGAAAAGACCACATTTACATGTCCCTATGGCACCTTTGCCTATAGAAGGATGTCATTCGGGTTATATAATGCCCCTGCCACCTTTCAGTGATGTATGATGAGTATCTTTTCTGATATGGTGGGGAAATATCTAGAGGTCTTCATGGACGATTTCTCTGTTTTTGGTTCATCTTTCAGTGAGTGCTTAGAGAGTCTCAAATGTGTGCTGAAAAGATGTGAAGAGAAGAATCTGGAACTTAATTGGGAGAAGTGTCACTTCATGGTTCAGAAGGGAATTGTCCTTGGGCATATCATCTCGTCCAAGGGAATCGAGGTAGATAAGGCACAAATCGATCTTATCCCTAACCTACCTCCACCCAAGAACATCATAGACGTGCAATCCTTCTTAGGACACGCAGGATTTTACAGACGATTCATAAAGGACTTTAGTCTCCTCTCTCATCATTTATGTCATCTTCTTCAAAAGGATGCACCATATGAGTGAACTGAGCAATGTCAGGAAGCTTTCACTGAGCTTAAGGGCATATTAACCACTACACCTATCATGCAACCACCCGACTGGAGCCTTCCTTTTAAGCTTATGTGGGACGATTCTGATTATGCTCTTGGAGCGGTTCTAGGCCAGAGAAAAGATAAGAGGCCTTACGTCATTCATTACGCAAGTTGGACTTTAAATCCTGCCTAATTGAACTACTCGACTACAGAAAAGGAACTCTTAGCTGTAGTGTTCGCCTTGGACAAATTTAGGTCCTACCTGATCGGATCTAAGATCATTATCTACACAAATCATGTGGCACTCAAGTATCTTCTTTCTAAGAATGATTCTAAGCCCTGCCTGATAAGATGGATCCTTTTACTCCAAGAATTTGATTTGAAAATTAAAGATAGAAAGGGAGTTGAGAACGTAGTGGCCGATCACCATTCTCACCTTAATACCTCTGATTCCCTTGAGGTGACCTATATCAATGACATGTTCCCTGATGAACAATTGTACAGAGTCTCCCATTCACCTTGGTTAGCTGATATTGCTAATTATCTTGCCACAAGTTTGTAACATCCCGGATTTTTGCCAACCTGGGATTAGACGTCCTTAGGCAATGGGTCAATCCTAACACAGGTTTAACTTCTCAAACACTCAATTAAAGCCTCGAATCCCTTTTCAGACCATTTTCTTCACAAATTCCACCCTTCACTACCTTAATCTTTCAATTTTCAAAGTACTTTCACCCTAGACACTATCTTAAACTAGCCAAGTAGTATAACTTGGATCACTTTATATACAAACTACAAAGGTCTAAGTACCACCTCAGACCGAAATCACTAATGACTAAATCCTATAGAAATTAGGCGAGATTTAGCTAGTGTTAAACTAGAGTGCCTGTGAAATTAGCACCAATCACTTTAAATACAATCTGCAAGACCCAAAACATGTAAAATCATTGACGCTAGGTTACCCTAAAATCTAGGATCAATCTCATTACCCGGCTGCTCTCGGGAGCATCTCGAAACTCCGTATCGGATCTGGACCGCACGTCGGAAGTCCGATTAACACGAACTTAAGGAACTAGGACCGTCTCGCTGGGCTTGACAACCATCTCGGAAATCAAATCCAGATAGTGTCCCAGCGCTATTCGCTTGAGCTCGGAGTGAAGAGTGTGAGAAATGTGAAATTAATTCAAAATAAAATATCTAGAATAGTAATCTGGCACCTCTCGCTTGCGGATTAGTTTTAAGCAACCAGACCGTCAGAATCAGACCAAATTACACCCTTGGACCAGGAGAAATTTGATACACATTTACATGTACTCGGAATCTCCGATCGAGATCCGCTGACCGTTGAATTGAAACTGGTCTGCCACGCGTGATCTGAGAACCCTACTGGAACAAAAACTTAATAAAACTTAGATCCATTGTCGGTGAGCTTAAGTCCGACCTTTGGCTCAAGGAGGCCCGTCAGAAGTCCTCCGTTGAGCTGAAACTGACCCGCTTTGGTTATAACCTAAGTATACTTTGACTTGGAGTCCATTTCGGTGAGTTTTTAGGCTATATAAGGACCTTAAACCCTCTCTCATTGCAGTCATACGAATTTGAGAGAAAACCTAGTGAAAGGATTTGGCCTTATACCTATGTGATCAACATATGTCATGTATGTTGATACATGTATTTTAAAGTGATTGTTGAAATGTCTGAATGAGTAATAGTTAGTAAATTGTAATGTTTAAGGGTGTTGAGATATGATTCTCAACTTCTTTTAACTATATGTATGTTTTCCTTGGATAGTTGTGTGAATAGGAATTGAATATGTACAAACTCATGCTTGTGTTGTGCTTTATAACATGCTCAACTGCTTTTATGATTTTATCTATGTAATGCATATGTTTAAATTCATGTTTACGTTGTATGATCCGTCATGGGTGATGGGGGAGTGGAGCAACGATTCCATGTAACAGCCCTGGCAGCCCTAAACGGATAATACCAGACTTGATTGTATGATTTGAATCTTGATCCATTACTGCTTTACCTATCTACAATTGAATGTGATTGGGGCTATTGTATAGTCCAGGCAATCGGTAACGGGATTGAATTCGTGGCCGAGATTCAGTTGCCACAGGAGATGTGTTAGACGAACCCGAGTCGTACTTCGGTTGGCGATAGTGGTTGGCCACACGAAGTGCTTATGCGCTTCATATCGTTCAACTTGTTGTGCGCTCGAGCTAGCCGAGCTCGTCAAGTAACCCGATCTGTCTCATGTATGTGCACCATGTTTGGACGCTACTGCTTGAACCTAGGGTACCAAACTTACCAGTGAAATCCCTTTTAACCATGGTACCTCGATCCGCTAAGACTCATGATCCTGGCATGGTGGTATGGGACACCGTGGTCGAGCTGTCGGCCTACGCTGGGGCCACGTGCCTCCCCGTAGTGACCAGTGAGCAACCAGACTCGTGAGCCGTTTATGGTGGTATGGGACACTATATTCGTGCTGTCGGCCTACGCTGGCACAGCCTGGCTGTGGTCCCCAGTCGGGTTGCATCCGGGTTCCATTCTCAATAAGCGGACTGGTAGGGCTTCGAAAATAGACTGCCAGTTGGTAGGGTGTCAGTGGAGTGACCTCGAGCATACTCTAAATCTGCGGTGAGGCGATGAGCCTTCCCGTAGTAACAGAGTATAAACTACGCCTGTTTCTATATAGTGATGAATCGTTTAAGAGGTGATGGGGGACTGGTGTAACCTTTGTGCGTAACAGCTTTGGCAGCCTTTGCAGTGACCAAGAAAACACACCGTCGTCTGATATTAACTAAGACTGACGACCCTAGAATGGATCATGTTTGGGAATGATACAAGGGAGGTACCTTAGTTTCTCAATCCTGCTGTTTGAAATGGACTAATTAAAAACTCGGTAATCATGCTCATCATGCATTGCATGTGCCTGGAAGATGTGGAGCACTGAGGGATGAAAGCATGCCGCGAACATGAGATGGTGTCGCACGAGGGAGGGTGTGGTGAGGGCATCCATTATACCAGCATCCATACTTACATTAATAAGAGTAGTTAGGAGTGTTTGATTTTACTGCTTTATCATTTCTTCTTGACTGTATTGATAACATGTTAACCTATGCTTTATTGTTCCACTGAGTTAGCTACTCACTCCCATGTTACGGGATGGTGTTTCGAACACCCACCACGCATTGTCTGATTTCAGATGGCGACGCTACTTCTGAGGCGGAGTCGGACCTCTGCAATGACTACGATGCCTGCTTGTATTGGTTGTCTTCTGACGGCATCCAGTGAGCCATGTCCTGATCAGCGGGGCTTTCTGGGATATTGACTAGAGGACCTTATACATTTGGTATATTTTAGGATTGTACTTGTAATTATTTAACCTGGTAATGTCATCACACTCTGGAGACTCATCTTAGTTTATATATTTTATCTATCTATCACAGTCTTCCGCTTGCAATCTCACTTGTCTCTGGAGTATGATATGATATTTTGGCTTAATCTCACACATGTTCAATGCACTAATACAGACAACATTCAATCATCATTCATTTTTTTGCATAAGTGATGCGTTGAAACTCGGGAGTTGAGTTTATGCTCGACCCCTGATTTTCAAGGCGTTACAAGATGGTATCAGAGCATGGTTTGGATTAAACCGGACCTGGGTTATGGTCACACGACGCACTCTGACACACTCTGACTTAGGAGGGAGCGACGGAACGTAGAAACCGACTTAGGATTTTCCAAATTCGCCAAACGGCGAAACCGACCGAAATCGACCGCTAAGATTGAGCCGTACACATTCATGATCTCGCGAAACGATCGCGAATCACTTCTAGGCTGTCAGTCGATGGGTTTGAGTCATTCCTTAGAGACGAATGTCCTTAGGTTGTGGGTCAACCACAACACTAAAGCCTAAAACCCCTTTTTATCCAATTCCTTCAAAATCTCTCCTTGCACCACTTCATTCTTCAATTCTTTCTAAGTCCTTTCATACCAGGTACAAATTCTAACGTATAAATGATGAAGAATAATACTTAAACAAAAAGTTACTATAAATAGTAAATATATGTATAAATTGGACTTTTAACCGTTAACCTTTTGGAATCTAACCAAATAAATGGGTTAGTTGGATAAATTAACTCCTCCTACCCCAAAATCATATGTCACACATCACATAAAGTCATTCTGGTTTGCAAATTGGCCCCGAAAATGCCTCAAATGGAGTCGGGGCCACACTACACAATCCGGAGGGACCCGAGATAGACCTGGGGTGCCATTGGCACCTTGGGGAGATGGTGAACACCGCCCCGCTGCGGCGGCGCGGTGCCAGGCAAGGCGGACCGCGGTGGAACCGCGGTCACCGCGGTCGACCGCCGTCGGGTGGCTCGGCTGGTGTTGGGCCGGGCCTGGGAATGGTCGGCCCGACCTCCACACACATGTGGTATGTGCAAAATATGCTAGGGTTTCCAATTTTTAGGTCTAGAGCCCCCTCCCTCTCACACTTCTCCTTTCCAAATTCCCTTCCCTTCCAATTGCGTTTTTCTCCCTCAAATCCTTCCTCCAATCTTTCAATCCACCATATTTGGCCATGATTCACGCACTTCCATCGATCACAGCAGCCCCAACCACCTACCCTACCCCTTTCTTTCATGTTTGAGCTCTCACATTCCCCATTTGGAGCTCAAAACCGTGTAACTGCCTAACCCATCTCATTCCTCCCTTGTTCCTTCTTCATTCCTTGTCTTTTGTGTCTCTTCAACACCTGTTGGGACTGTTGTCCGTGGAAGACAACCCCCTTTTCTCTCTCCTTCCTACATTCCCATGGCCCTTTTCGAGTTGACTACGACCATTTTCTCGATTTCATGGGGTTGGGTGTATCCCATGTTTTCCAATACCATATTTGGAGTGTATGCAGTTAAACGTAAATCCCAGAATTTTCTTTCAAATAACACTTAGAAATTCCCCATCGTGAGATTCGGAAATCCCATCTCACCCTTTTCCAACACCAGGCTCATTTCCCAAAGCCTATACCAATAATTTTAATCCCCACCCACCCTCCTACCAACCATGCCACTCCCAATCCCGAGGTAGGATTAGTAATACAGTCCCATTTACTACAACTTAAGACCACTAGCCAAATAGTGTTGAAGTAATAAAGTCCCCTGATAAACATTAATCCACCACACTCTGATAGCTTAAGCTTTTAGAGTAAATGGTTGTTTGACCAATAGACCCTTGGAGTTTTGGGACCTAGAGTGGTGCTCCTAGACTTCGACAGACATGACTGTGTAGGAAATCCAACAAATTAAGAATGTGAACCTTAGGACCCTCTTAGCTGGTGTGAGCATGTGTGAAATGCTCGGGCGTAGTTAAATTCAACTTCAGGCAACTCAGTTCCAATTAGACAACCTTGACCCTAAGTGATAAAAATTTTCCTTGTATTAGAAATGAAGTGAAATCATCTAGCGTATAAGCATAGACTTTGGACTCACCTATGGATGTCCGCTACTCTTAAATTAAGACTAGACTACTGGTTAGGCTAAGGAAAGTAAAGGACTAATTAATTTTGCTAAGCCAATTGCATGATAGACTTAATTAGTTGGCTTGATTAGGTTGGAGCGAGACCCCGTTCTGTTGTTGAATCCCCTTAATACTTTAGGCTTCCTTAGTAACTCTTGGGAGGCTTGTTTGATTAGTAACTATTCACGCTTAGAGAAAACTTATATATCCCTTGGATTTAATGATAGGTCAAATCAATACACCCCTTAGAATCGCCTTCTTAAAGACTTAGTACCATCGGGACCACGGAGCAGAGAAACTACATATAAGCGAGGTATTTACGGTTTGAATTGAATTCTCAATCCTGGTAGTGACCAATGAACTCTATGCTCTGATCAAGCAGAAGGTTAAGAACTGATATGACAATTTTCTGTCCTAGCTAGGCAGGAGGTCCATGTATCCTACTCAGACCCACTACACAACATTTCTTCCGTGTTGGCCGAACCACTTGCAACCAAAAGTTTATAACTTCGTCTTTGAAAAGTATTAGGAGTATATAGCCGATAGCGACTTTGTCTTTTAGGCCCAAGGAATTACCCAAATGGGCAACAAATAGTTAGGAATTAGGTCCTAAATTACATGCCATGTCGGCATACATTTTGTCCATATGAATGAAGAAAGATAACCTGCCTGTTAAGCTAGGCATGATTAAATAGGATCAGTCTGGACCGTGACAAAACTCCTTGGTAGGATTAGGCATCTTGACACAAACTCACATCCGCCCTTGGAATCTACCACAACACCCATCCGTGATAGCCCCTTTCTATAATCCTAGGTACTAAGACCGATGTAGTGGGAGACCGCATCTCATTTCATGTTAAGGATAGGTCTTAAATTACACCTTGTTCTGATATACGGAGCAGGACATAAATCTTGAGCCTTGAGGGTGAAAATAAATTTTTAAGGGGGCAGAACATTATGAGCCCAATCTAGTTAGGTCACCTAATACACCTCTTTGATCTGAGTGGCGCAGCGAAAACGTGGTGGACCCTACCCCACTGGCCCAGGATCGAAACGGTGCTCGTTGAATACGAACATTATAGAAGCTCTAGTAAGTTCTACTATAAGAAACCGTTTTAGGATGATCTAGTAAGATTTGATTCACCATTTCCTTAGACATAGATAATAATAAGGACTCTCTTAGACTAAGACTTAAAGGGCAACCTTAGACATAGACCATTTGAGCCTTTCAATGATGGACACTCCCTACGTTTCTAGAGTGATCGGACTACGGAGTTACTGAACTATACAACTGCGAAACATTCTCGGCTTGGCCCAATTCTCAATCCTGGGTGACTACTAATGGACTCACTGCTTGGCTGAGCAGAAGACCAGGATCCACCAGGATTCGGAAGGGATACGATGAGCTTTCTACCCTGGCCCGGTAGATGATCGATGTATCAGGATTAAGCCCACCATAAACGTCTCTCCGTGTTGGTCAAACAATGAAAATAACTATCTTACTCTAGATAATTGGGATTTGTCGTCAAGACTCCAAATAGGTACAGAAATAAATTGTAGCAAACCATCAGGGTATGAGAAATGGATAAAGAAATAAGTTTTAAGGGGGGTAGACTAAAATAAACCAGGCTTGTATATACCCTACCACGTGCAGAAACTTGAAATCAATAAAACTTCGGCAAAAGAAATAATTAAATCTTCCCTTATTACCCTTAGCCAATTTCGGAGACAAAATTTTTTTTTAAGGGGGGTAAATTGTAACATCCTGGATTTTTGCCAACCTGGGATTAGACGTCCTTAGGCGATGGGTCAATCCTAACACAGGTTAAACTTCTCAAACACTCAATTAAAGCCTCAAATCCCTTTTCAAACCATTTTCTTCACAAATTTCACCCTTCACCACCTTGATCTTTCAATTTTTCAAAGTACTTTCACCCTAGACACTATCTTAAACTAGCTAAGTAGTATAACTTGGATCACGTTATATACAAACTACGAAGGTCTAAGTACCACCTCAGACCGAAATCACTCAGGACTAAATTCTTTAGAAATTAGGCGAGATTTAGCTAGTGTTAAACTAAAGTGCCTGTGAAATTAGCACCAATCACTTTAAATACGATCTGCAAGACCCAAAACTTGTAAAATCATTGACGCTAGGTTACCCTAAAATCTAGGATCAATCTCATTACCCGGCTGCTCTCGGGAGCATCTCGAAACTCCGTATCGGATCTGGACCGCACGTCGGAAGTCCGATTAACACGAAGTTAAGGAACTAGGACTGCCTCGCTGGGCTTGACAACCATCTCGGAAATCAAATCCAGATAGTGCCCCAGCGTTATTCGCTTGAGCTCGGAGTGAAGAGTGTGAGAAATGTGAAATTAATTCAAAATAAAATATCTTGAATAGTAATCTGGCACCTCTCGCTTGCGGATCATTTTTAAGCAACCAGATTGTCAGAATCAGACCAAATTACACCCTTGGATCAGGAGAAATTTTATACACATTTACATGTACTCGGAATCTCCGATCGAGATCCGCTGACCGTTAAACTGAAACTGGTCCGCCACGCGTGATCTGAGAACCCTACTGGAATGAAAACTTAGTAGAATCTAGATTCATTTTCGGTGAGCTTAAGTCTGACCTTTGGCTTAAGGAGGCCCGCCAGAAGTCCTCCGTTGAGCTGAAACTGACCCGCTTTGGTTATAACCTAAGTATACTTTGACCTGGAGTCTGTTTCGGTGAGTTTTTAGGCTATATAAGGACTTTAAACGCTCTGTCATTGCAGCCATACGAATTTGAGAGAAAACCTAGAGAGAGAAGAGAGAAAAGAGAGAGAAAGTGTGGGAGCAGTGGGAGAACCTCCCTGCCACTCTTCCCTGCCGCTTCACGAGCTACACCGCTCCGTTCTATTCGCTTTCCCGGTGATTCCAGCTCCGTTTCTAGGTAAGAAACCCTAACCCTAATCTGATTTGGGTCTTGGGTGGTTGTAGGTTATGAAATAGCTAACCAATTTCGTTCTATAGGTTGCCAAACTGCCGAATACGGAAGCTTGGCAAACCTATCGGCTCCGTTACGATTCTATGACAAAAGGTGCGGACTTTAGGTGTATAGGTTATGGTTTTCAACGCTTTCAATGTCAGATAATGATAGATTCATGATCTGCATGCAATTACACATGTACAAAGTGCTGTCTGTTTTTCGTTTTGATTAAAGATGAAAAATATGGAATTCTACATACTCTTGGTATTTGTAGAAAGTACGGTATACGTATAAATTTTGGAAATGTGTTTGACATGATTATTTGTTATATGAATATATTATATGTAGATAAATTACTTGTTTGGCGGAAGGACTCGCCCTATACATGTTTTGCTCATATACACTATGTATGTTGAAATTGTGTATTCTAGAAAGTACCGTACACGTATAAATCTTGGAGATGTGTTGGCCATGATTATTTGCTATATGAATATACTATATATGGATAAAATACTTGCTTGGCGAAAGGTTAGCCCTAATACATGGTTTGCTAACATACATCATGTATGTTGTAATAGTGTATTCTAAGTGTTTGTGAAAATGACTGAATGAGTATAGAATTCTCATTCGTACTCGCCATGACTAATTGTCATGGATTCATGATTGTTGTATTGGTGGTACCCCTTTGACGAAAGGATTTTCCCTAAATCACGCCACGGCCAATACACTCTATATATGCTAAAATGTGTGGCCTAAGTGTTTGTGGAAATGACTGAATGAATATGGAACTTGGATTCCTGCTTGCCATGACTATCCGTCGTGGGTGTATGCATGTTATGATTGGAGAAACTCCCTACTGAAAGGATTTGGCCTTATACCTATGTGATCAACATATGTCATGTATGTTGATACATGTATTTTAAAGTGATTATTGAAATGTCTGAATGAGTAATAGTTAGTAAATTGTAATGTTTAAGGGTGTTGAGATATGATTCTCAACTTCTTTTAACTATGTGTATGTTTTCCTTGGATAGTTATGTGAATAGGAATTGAATATGTACATACTCATGTTTGTGTTGTGCTTTATAACATGCTCAACCGCTTTTATGATTTTATCTATGTAATGCATATGTTTAAATTCCTATTTACGTTGTATGATCCATCGTGGGTGATGGGGGAGTGGAGCAACGATTCCGTGCAACAACCCTGGCAGCCCTAAACGGATAATACCAGACTTGATTGTATGATTTGAATCTTGATCCATTACTGCTTTACCTATCTGCAATTGAATGTGATTGGGGCTATTGTATAGTCCAGGCAAACGGTAACGGGATTGAATTCGTGGCCGAGATTCAGTTGCCACGGGAGATGTGTTCGACGAACCCGAGTCGTACTTCGGTTGGCGAAAGTGGTTGGCCACACGAAGTGCCTAAGCGCTTCATATCGTTCAACTTGTTGTGCGCTCGAGCTAGCCGAGCTCGTCTAGCAACCCGATCTGTCTCATGTATGTTCACCATGTTTGGACGTTACTGCTTGAACCTAGGGTACCAAACTTACCAGTGAAATCCCTTTTAACCATGGTACCTCGATCCGCTAAGACTCCTGAGCCGGGCATGGTGGTATGGGACACCGTGGTCGAGCTGTCGGCCTACGCTGGGGCCACGTGCCTCCCCGTACTGACTAGTGAGCAACCAGACTCGTGAGCCGATTATAGTGGTATGGGACACTATATTCGTGCTGTCGGCCTACGCTGGCACAGCCTGGCTGTGGTCCCCGGTCGGGTTGCATCCGGGTTCCATTCTCAATAAGCGGACTGGTCGGGCTTCGAAAATATACTGCCAGTTGGTAGGGTGTCGGTGGAGTGACCTCGAGCATACTCTAAATCTGCGGTGAGGCGATGAGCCTTCCCGTAGTAACAGAGTATAAACTACGCCTGTTTCTGTATAGTGATGAATCGTTTAAGAGGTGATGGGGGACTAGTGTAACCTTTGTGCGTAATAGCCCTGGCAGCCTTTGTAGTGACCTAGAAAAAATACCGTCGTCTGATATTAACTAGGACTGCCACCCTAGAATGGATCATGTTTGGGAATGATACAAGGAAGGTACCTTAGTTTTCCAATCCTGCTATTTGAAATGGACTAATTAAAAACTCGGTAATCATGCTCATCATGCATTGCATGTGCCTGGAAGATGTGGAGCACTGAGGGATGAAAGCATGCCGCGAACGTGAGATGGTGTCGTATGAGGGAGGGTGTGGTGAGGGCATCCATCATACCCGCATCCATACTTACATTAATAAGAGTAGTTAGGAGTGTTTGATTTTACTGCTTTATCATTTCTGCTTGACTGTATTGATAACATGTTAACCTATGCTTTATTGTTCCACTGAGTTAGCTACTCACTCCCACGTTACGGGATGGTGTTTCGAACACCCACCAGACATTGTCTGATTTCAGATGGCGACGCTACTTCTGAGGCGAAGCCGAACCTCTGCAATGACTACGATGCCTGCTTGTATTGGTTGTCTTCTGACGGCTTCCAGTGAGCCGTGTCCTGATCGGCGGGGCTTTCTGGGATATTGACTAGAGGACCTTATACATTTGGTATATTTTAGGATTGTACTTGTAATTATTTAACTTGGTAATGTTATCACACTCTGGAGACTCATCTTAGTTTATATATTTTTTCTATCTATCACAGTCTTTCGCTTGCATCTCACTTGTCTCTGGAGTATGATATACTATTTTGGCTTAATCTCACTCATGTTCAATGCACTAATACAGACAACATTCAATCATCATTCATTTGTTGCATAAGTGATGCGTTGAAACTCGGGAGTTGAGTTTATGCTCGACCCTTGATTTTCAAGGCGTTACAAGGTTCCATACAGAAACATTGGACTGCACAAGATAAGAAGAAATTCTTTACAGAGGTGAGCAACTTTTTCTGGGATGATCTATATTTGTTTAAATATTGCTCAGACCAAATCCTAAGGAGATGTGTGTCAGACGATGAGCATCAGAGTGTCATCTCCTTCTGTCACTCACAAGCATGTGGTGGTCACTTTTTTGCTAAAAAGACCACGGCCAAGATTCTGTAGTGCGGCTTTTATTGGCCCACTATCTTCAGGGACACTCATGAGTTTTGAAAGGCTTGTGAGCATTGTCAAAAATTGGGAGCATTGTCCCATCGAAATAAGATGCCTTTGAATCTCATCCTTATCATTGAAGCATTTGATTGTTAGGGCATCGATTTCATGGGACCATTCCCCCAATCCTTTGGAAATTTGTATATTTTGCTCGTTGTAGACTATGTCACTAAATGGGTCGAAGCGATTCCGTGTCGAAACAATGACCATCGCACAGTCATTAAATTCTTAAAAGAGAACATCCTTTCTCGGTTCGGAACACCTCAAGCCATCATTAGTGATGGGGGCTCACACTTTTATAATAGACCATTCGAGAGCTAAATGAAGAAATACGGTATCTCTCATAAGGTGAGTGTAACATCCCAGATTTTTGCCAACCTGGAATTAGACGTCCTTAGGCAATGGGTCGATCCTAACACCTTATTAACTTGTCAAAACTCAATCCCAAAGTCTAAAACCGCTTTTGAACCCATTACGTTCACAAAACCCACCCTTCACCACCTTGTTCTTTTAATTTTTCTAAGTACTTTCACCCTAGACACTATCTTAAACTAGCTAAGTATTATAACTTGGATCACTTTATATGCAAACTACAAAGGCCCAGGTACCACCTCAGACAGAAATTACTCAGGACTAAATCCTTTAGAAATTAGGCGAGAATTAGCCAGTGTTAAACTAGAGTACCTGTGAAATTAGCACCAATCACTTTAAATATGATCTGCAAGACCCAAAACTTTTAGAATCATTAACGCTACATTACCCTAAAATCTATGATCAATCTCATTACCCGGCTGCTCTTGGGAGCATCTCGAAACTTCGTATCAGATCTGGACCGCACGTCGGAAGTCCGATTAATACAAAGTTAAGGAATTAGGACCGTCTTGCTGGGCTTGACAACCATCTCGGAAATTAAATCCAGATAGTGTCCCAGCGTTATTCGCTTGAGCTTGGAGCGGGGAGTGTGAGAAATGTGAAATTAATTCAAAATAAAATATAAATTTATGAAATCTGGCACGTGTCGCTTGCAGATCAGTTATAAGGATTCCGACTGTCAGAATCTGGCCAGATTACACCCTCGGATCAGGGGAAATTTCATACACAGGTCAGTGTACTTGTGGCCCTAATCGAGTTTCGGTGACCGCTGAATTTAAACTGGTTCGCTACGAGTGATCTGGGAAGCCGACCCAAACGAGAACTTAGCCATACCTAGATCCAGTGTCAGTGAGCTTAAGTCCGACTGCACAAAGAAATGGGGCTGCCAGAAGTGCTCCGTTGAGACGGAACGGACCGTATTTGGACATAACCTAAGTATACTTTGTTCCTGAGTCTAGTTTGGTGAGTTTTGGGCCTATATAAGGACCTTAAACTCTCTCCTTTCCAACCCATACGAATTTGAGAAAACCCTAGGAGAGAAAGAGAGAAAAGAGAGAGAAAGTGTGAGAGTTGTGGGAGGTTTCTTCCTGCTCTTTTTCCCTGCCGCTACACGAGCTTAACCACTTCCTTCTAATGCTTTTCCGGCGATTCCGGCATCATTTCTAGGTAAGAAACCCTTACCCTAATCTGATCTACGGTTGTAAACATTGCAAATGATAAAATAGCTAATCTATCTCATTCTCTAGGTCGCTAAATCATCGTAGGCGAAAGCCTAGCAAATCTATCGAGTTTACTACGCTGCTACGGCATAAGGTGCGGACTTTAGACATATAGGTTATGGTTTTCAACGCTTTCAATGTCAGATAATGATAAATTCATGATCTGTATGCTATTGCACATGTACAAAGTGTTGTCTTTTTTCCGTTTCGATTAAATACGAAGAATATGGAATTTTGTATGTTCTAGGTATTTGTAGAAAATACCGTATCCGTATAAATTTTGCTGATATGATTGCCATGGGTATTTGCCGTGTATATATGCTAGTTATGAATGTACGACCTGTTTGGCGAAAGGATTCGCCCTAGTACACATTTTGGCCAACATAGCTTATGTAGGCTAATGTGTGTAGTCTAAGTGTTTGTTGAAATGACTAAATAAATACGGATTTATGATTTTTGCTGGTCATATGTATTGAATGTAAGAGCATGATTGTTGTGTATGAGACAACTCCTCTATATAAGGATTTGTCATATTCTATGTTGAATTCAACATACGTTATGTATGTTGAAGAGGTGTAGTATTAGTGTTTGATAAAATGCCTATGTGAGAAAATGTGTGACGAACTAAATTTAATAGTGGTGTTGAGATAGGATTCTCAACTACCTTAGTGATGTGTATGATTTCCTTCATGTAAGTTGTTTAGTTTAATCACTTACTGGTTTATGAAATGTATGTGTTTGAATTTCCTGTTTGCATTGTGTTTTATAACATGCTTATTAATATGTTTGAATTACTTGTTTATTTAATTTTGCTCTGACTACTTTACATGTTTAAGTTGTATTCCATAAAACCCATAAAGGGTGATGGGGGAGTGGTGCAACGATTGCGAGTAACAGCCCTAGTAGCCCTAAGCAGATAATATCAGACTTTGATTGTATGATTTGAATCTTGATCCATTACTGCTTTAACTATCTGCAATTGAATGTGATTGGGGCTATTGTATAGTCTAGGCAATCGGCAACGAAACTGAATTCGTGGTTGAGATTCAGTCGCCACGAGAGATGTGTTCGACGAACCCAAGTCGTACTTCGGTTGACGATAGTGGCTGGCCACACGAAGTGCATATGCACTTCATATCGTTCAACTTGTTGTGCGCTCGAGCTAGCCGAGCTCGTCAAGCAACCCGATCTGTCTTATGTATGTTCACCATGTTTGGACGCCTTTGCTTGAACCTAGGGTACCAAACTTACCAGTGAAATCCCTTTAACCATGGTACCTCGATCCACTAAGACTCATTAGCCGGGCATGGTTGTATGGGACACCGTGGTCTAGCTGTCGACCTATGCTGGGGTTTCGTAGTGTTGCGAGTGTGTCAGTCTAAGCCTCCCCGTAGTGTCCATTGAGCAACCAGACTCGTGGGTCGATTATGGTGGTATGGGACACTATATTCGAGCTGTCGGCCTACACTGTTTTAATGGGTGATGCGGGAGTGATGTAACGAGTGCGTGTAACAGCGCTGATAGACCTGACCGTACCCGGTGTAGTGACCTCGAACATACTCTGAATTTGCGGTGAGGCGATGAGTTTTTCCGCGGTGAATAGAGTATGAACTAGGCCTGTATCAATTTAGTGATGAACCGTTAAGAAGGTGATGGAGGAGTAGTGTAATGATTGCGTGTAATAGCCCTGACAGCCTTTGCAGCGCCCTAGAACTACACTATCGTATGAGATTATCTAGGTTTGACAACCCTAGAATGGATCATGTTTGGGAATGATACAAGGGAGGTACCTTAGTTTTCCAATCCTGCTGTTTGAAATGGACTAATAACAACTCGGTAATCATGCTCATCATCACACTGCATGTGCCTGGAAGATGTGGAGTACTGAGGAATGAAAGAATGTCGCGGACGTAAGATGGTGTCGCATGAGGGAGTATGTTGGTGAGGGCATGCATCATGACTGCATTTCATACTTGCATTAATAAGAGTAGTTAGGATTGTTGATTGTACTGCTTTATCATTACTGCTTGATTGAATTGATAACATGTTAACCTATGCTTTATTGTTCCACTGAGTTGATCACTCACTCCCACGTTACGGGACGGTGATTGCAACACCAACCAGACTATCTTAGCTGCAGGTAATGGGAATGCTTATGAAGCAGAGCTAGACTACTACTATGATGTTGAGGAGGAGTTCTCCTACATGTAACTCTCTGATAGGTCTATGAAGACCTGGAATTACATTGACGGGGCTATGGTATTTGGGATAGAAGACATTACTCTTCCACAACTTGGTATATTTTGAACCTATACTTGTAATTCATTAACCTGGTAACATTATCACACTCTGGAGACTCACCACAGTTTTTATATTTTATATCTTCCGCTTGCAATCTCACTTGTTTCTGGAGTATGATATATTGCACTAATACAAACAACATTCAATTATCATTCATATGTTGCATAAGTGATGCGTTGGAACTCGGGAGTTGAGTTTATGCTCGACCCTCGATTTTTAGGGCATTACAAGATGGTATCAGAGCATGATTTGGATTAAACTGGTCCTGGGTTATGGTCACATGATGCACTCTGATGCACTCTGACTTAGGAGGGAGCGACGAAACGTAGAAACAGTCGTAGGTGTCCCAGTTTCGCCAATCGGCGAAGTTCACTGAAATTGGTCGTTTTGTTTGTGTAACGACTTGAAAATTTCCGTACATTGGGCCGAGTACCACCTCGACCAGAAATCACATAGGATTAAATCCTTTAGAAATTTAACAAAGTTAACTAAGTACTAAACTCGGTAAATCATGAAATCCGTTGGGATCGCTTTAAATACGATCTGCAAGACCCAAAACTTGCAGAATTGGTGACTCTAGGTTACCCTAAAGTCTAGAGCCAAACTCATTACCCGTCTGCTCTCGGGACTGAAACGAAACTTCGTATGAGGTCTAGATCGCACATCGGGAGTCCGATTAACACGAAGCTAAGGAACCAGGACCGCCCCACTGGGCTTGACGATCATCTCAAAAATCAGATGATTCCGATGTCCCACGGCCATTATTTTCACTCCGGAGCGAGGGAGTGTGAAAAACACTATTCCCATCCAAGAAAAAATATCTGGAATAGTGATCTGGCACCTTTCGGTTGCGCGTCAGTATTAAGCAACCTGACCGTCGGAATCAGACCAAATTACACCCTCGGATTAAGAAAAATTTCAGGAACATTTACATGTACTCAGAACTTTCGATCGTGGCCCACGGACCGTTGAACTGAAAGTGGTCCGCCACGTGCGATCTGGGATTCCGATCGAGCCGAAAACGTAATCCCACGTAGATCCGCAGTGGGTGAGCTTAAGTCTGACGTTTGGCTCAAAGAGGGCCACCAGAACACCCCTTTTGAGCTTGGAAAGTGGCGAAATGCCTATGTAAGCAGTTGCCCTTGAACCTGAGTCTGTTTTGGGAAGGTTTGTGGCTATAAAAGGGGCTTAGAACAGCCCCTCTCACAGCCATACGAATTTGGGTTAAAACCCTAAGAGAGAAAGAGAGAAAGGAGAGAGAACTTGTGGAGATCGAAGCCGATCTTCCTCCTGCTGCTTCCACCTCTCCCACGGCCTACACCGCGCTATTCCAAGAGGTTTCCCGGCGGTTTCCACCCCATTTGAAGGTAAGAAACCCTAACCCTAGGTCTGATTTGAGCCTGATTAGTGATAGGTTAAGGAAAGACTAACCGAATGCGATCTTTAGGCTAAGAAACTCCCGTATACGGAAGCACCAACCTTCTTGCTGATTCGTTGGAATTCCAAGGGCTGAGGTGAGGACTTTAAGCGTATAAGTTACGGTTTTCAACGCTTTCAATGACAGATAATGATAGATTCATGATCTGCATGTAAAAGCACATGTACAAAGTGCTTTCCGTTTCCTGTTTCGATTAGCGATAAAGATTATGGAATTTTACATACTCTTGATATACGTAGAAATACCGTATACGTATTTTTGTTGAGAAAATGTTTGACATGTTTATTTAATGTTTGATTATATCATGTGTGGATAAAATACTAGTTTGGCGAAAGAGATCGCGAAAATATATGTTCATGTGTAATTGCCGTGTATGTTGAAATTGCGTATTCTAGAAATCCCGCATACGTGCGGATTTTGGATACGTAATTGTAATGATTATTTGCTGTATGAATACGATATACGCGGGAAAAATACTCCCGGGGCTTAGGGACAGCCCAATCACGAACTTGCCTAACATACGTCACGTATGTTGGAAACGTGTATTCTAAGTGTTTGTGTATGTGCATGTAGGCGTACATGTGCATGTATTAGTGCCTTAGATAGGCGCTGATATGGGTTCTCCAACTCCCTTAGAGACATGTAGGACCCCCCCTCCATGCGGTGGTTCATCGCATCCACCTAATTGTATCGCACACACAATTCTATCCCTATGGGGATAGTGCTATATTACATGCATTACAATATGCTTTATAACATGCTTCTCAACATGCTTTGTAACATGCTTTACTTCATGTCTTACTTTATGCTTTATAACATGCCGACTAACATGCTTGTATTGCTGTTTACCATGCTTTACTTCACATGCTAGCGATGAAAACTGTTTGAGTTTGGGACTGTGTTTATAGTCCAAACACTCGGTACCAGACTTGTGATTGTGGCTGAGATTCATGTCGCCACAAAGGACGGGTCCGGCGAACCCGAGTCGTACTTCGGTTGGCGATAGTGGTTGGTCACGCGGAGTGCTTTTGCGCTCCATATCGCTCAACTTGTGGTGCGCTCGAGCTAGTCAGGCTCGCCAACTAAACCGAAGTGTAGTTGTGTGTTCACCTTGTTTGGTCGCTACTGCTTGAACCTAGGGTACCAAACTTACCAGTGGTGATTCCTGTTTAACCATGGTACCTAGATCCGCTAAGACGCATGAGCCGGGCATGGTGGTATGGGACACCGTGGTCGAGCTGTCGGCCTATGCTGGGGCCATGTGCCTCCCCGTAGTGACCATTGCGCAACTATCTCGTGAGCCGAATACGGTGGTATGGGACACTGTATTCGAGCTGTCGATACTTCGGCGAGAGCCGAGTACGGTGAGATCTGTGCTCGTGCTGACGGGCGACGAGTCCTCCGTGGTATCATCGAGTACACTCCAAGTATCTGTGATTGGCCACGAGCCTTTCACAGCGACTAGAGTGTGAGTTGAGCCGAGTATGGTGAGACCTGTACTTGAGCTGACGGCTAGTGATTGAGCCGAGTACGGTGAGACCTGTACTCGAGCTGACGGCCAGCAATTGAGCCGCATACGGTGAGATCTGTATCCGCGCTGACGGGTGACGAACCTGTTGCGATGCCATCACTAAGCTTCTCAAACCATAACATCGTATGAGATTAACTAGGATTGACGACCCTAGAATGGATCATGTTGGGAATGATACAAGGGAGGTACCTTAGTTTCCCAATACTGCTGGTTGAAATGGACTAATAATAACTTGGTAATCATGAACATCATCGCACCGCATGTGCTTTGTAGATGTGGCGCACTGAGGGAGTTAAGCATTCGCGAACGTAAGATGATGTCGCTTGAGGGTGGTTGGCAGGGGCATACAGCATCATGTCATATCATTTTTGCATTTAACAAGAGTAGTTAGAAATGCTTGATTTGTACTGCTTTATCATTACTGCTTGGTTGATTTGATAACATGTTAACTTATGCATTATTGTTCCACTGAGTTAGCTACTCACTCCCACGTTGCGGGACGGTGTTGTACACACCAACCAGACTCTGTTGCAGGGTTAGAGGGCGCCTTGGTTCAGGAGCCAGAGCCCGACGTTGATGAGGACCAGGAGGAGTTCTCTTTCATGCAGTATTCTGACGGCTACGCCTAGGCCGGCTGCATCGCGGGACTTTTGGGGCCTCTTTTGAGGATGTATTTTGGGTTTTTAATTTACAAACTTTACATGTATATTGGTGCTCAGCTAGTACTCATACTCTGAAGTTCAGAAAATTTTGTTACTTTACATACTTGTATATAAAATTTCAGTCTTCCGCTGTTTTTAAATGCAATTGAACTGGAGTATGAATTACTATTTTGGTTTAATCTCATTCATGTTTATTGCGCTAACTCAGACAACATTTAACCGACATTGTGTATGTTGCATAAGTGATGCGTTGGAACTCGGGAGTTGAGTTCATACTCGACCCCCGAATTTCAGGGCGTTACAGTTTGAGTCCGTACTCAACCGTGATTGCACGAGACGACTCCAAATCACTTCTACGCCGTCAGTCGACAGGTTTGAGTCGTTCCCTATAAATGACTGTCCTTAGGTTGTGGGTCAACCACAACACCTTACACTTAATCTCAAAGCCTAAAACCCCTTTTTATCCAATTCCTTCAAATCTCACCATCCACCACTGTATTCTTCGTTTCTTTTAAGCACATTCATAATACACACCAATCCTAGGTTATAAATGAAGGAGAACAATACCGAAAATAAAATTACCATAAATAGGAAATAAATGGATAAAATGGATTTTGACCCTTAACCTTTTGGAATCTAACCAAATAAATGGGTTAGTTGGATAGATTGGTGCCACCTACCCCAAAATCATATGCTACACGTCACATATACTCATTTCGGTTTGTAAATTGGCCCCAAAAATGCCTCAAATGGAGTCGGGGGCCACACTATGAAATCCAAGGGGACCCGGGACAAACCCGGGGTACCATTGGCACCATGGGAGGGTGGTGAACACCGCCCTACCATGGAGGTACCGCGGCTGGTCCGGTGGACCGCGGCAGAACTGCGGTCACCGCGGTCAGGTTGGGCCGGGCTGGTTGGGCCGGTGCTGGTTAGGGTCGGCCGGACCCCTAGTTACGTGTGGTGCCCACCAAATTTTGTGGGGACCCCTGTTTTTGCTCCGTTTTTGCCCCTCTCTCTCAAAACACCCTCCAAGCTCTCCCTTTCCCTCAAATTTTGGTTTTTCTTTCCCAAACCTCTCTTCCAATCACTCAATCTGCCATTTTCGGCCACAACCTATACCCCTCCATCAGTTATAACAATCCCTACCTCCCTACCCTCTCTGTTGTCTCACATTTGAGCTCTTACACTCCCATTTGTGGCTCAAGATCGTACACACCTCTCAACCCAACCCATATCTCCATTTTCCTTCTTAAATCACTGTCCTTTGGGCCTCCACAATATCTGTTGAGGCTCCAATCCGTGGGAAACCAAACCTTCAGCCTTTTCTCTCTCTCTCTCTTCTATCAGTTTTCCATGGCTCTGTCCGAGCTTAGTACGACCACTTTCTCGGATGTCTAGCTATTCATACTGTTGTCTTGTAGTTTGTATGAGTTACCGTCTTTAGATGTTTTTGTTTTCATGTTGATGGGTGTGGTAGTTGGTAGAATGTTTTAGATGTTTGAGGACGTTTAGGGCCCGTTCGGCCAAATTACATGAGGTGAGTTTAAGGTGGATAGAATTGTAAAGGTAACAATAAATGTATGTGTAAGGTATGGTCCCTAGATTGGGTGTATCCCATGGTTTCCGATACTATGTTTGGAATGTATGCAGTTAAACGTAAATCCCGTATTTTTCTTTCAAATTACACTTAGAAATTCATTATCCTGGGATTTGGAAATCCCATCTCACACTTTTTCAACACCAGGCTCATTTTTCAAAGCCTATAAAATTAATTTTATCCCACCCACCCTCCTACCAAACATGTCATTCCCAATCCCGACGTGGGATTAGCAATGCAGTCCCATTTAAGACAATAGGCCCTAGAGTTTTGGACCTAGAGCGGTGCTCCTAGATTTCGACGGGCCTGACCGTGTAGAAATCCAACAAATTTATAATGTGAACCTTAGGACCCTCTTAGTTGAATGAGCATATGTGAAATGCTCGAGCGTCAAGTACAGACAACTCAGTTCTAATTAGGCAACTTTGGCCCTAAGTGATAAAACCCTTCCTGTATTAAAAATGATGCGAAATCATCTAGCGTATGAGCATAGACTTTGGACTACACCTATGGATTTCCACTACTCCTAAATTAAGACTAGACTACCGATTACATTAGAGAATGCCAGAGACCGATAGATGTAGCTAGGTTAAATCAATACACCTCTTTGATCTGGGTGGCGCAGCGAAAGCGTGGTGGATCCTTGCCCCACTGGCCCAAGATCGAATGGAGTTGATCCAGACTATACGTAAAGATAGGTCACTAAATAGGATGAGCTACCCTATCTCGGACATAGAATGAGACAAGGATTTTTTTAGACCAAGACCTAAAGGGCAACCCGAGAAATAGGACATTTGAACCTTTCTGTGATGGGCATTCCCTAAGTTTTTAGAGTGATCGGTCTACGGAGTTACTGAAATATACAACTACGAAGCATTCATGGCTTGACCCAATTCTCAATCCTGGGCGACTACCAATGGACTCACTGCTTGGCCGAGAAGAAGACCAGGATCCACCAGGATTTGTAAGGGATACGATGAGCTTTCTACCTTGGCCCGGTAGATAATCGATGTATCGGGATCAAGCCCACTATAACTGTCTCTCCGTGCTAGTCAAACATTGAAAACAACTACCTTACTCTAACTTGTTGGGAATCGTCGTCAAGACGTCAAATAGATAACGGAATAAATTATATCAACTTATTAGGGAATAAGCAAGGGATAAAGAAATGAATTTTTAAGGGGGGTAGTGCCTAAAATGTACTAGACTAGCATGCACAATATACACCCTACCGCGCATATAAACTTGAAATCAATAAGTCTTAGGCAAATGAAATAATAGAATTCTTACTTATTACCCTTAGCCAATTTCGGGGACGAAATTATTTTTAAGGGGGGTAGATTGTAACATCCCGAATTTTTGCCAACCTAGAATTAGACGGCCCTATGCATGGGGTCAATCCTAACACCTTATTAACTTGTCAGAACTCAATCCCAAAGTCTAAAACCGCTTTTGAACCCATTTCCTTCACAAATCCCACCCTTCACCACCTTGTTCTTTCAATTTTTCTAAGTACTTTCACCCTAGACACTATCTTAAACTAGCTAAGTATTATAGCTTGGATCACTTTATATACAAACTACAAAGGCCCAGGTACTACCTCAGACAGAAAATACTCAGGACTAAATCCTTTAAAAATTAGGCGAGAATTAGCTAGTGTTAAACTAGAGTACTTGTGAAATTAGCACCAATCACTTTAAATACGATCTACAAGACTCAAAACTTGTAGAATCATTGACGCTACATTACCCTAAAATCTAGGATCAATCTCATTACCCGGCTGCTCTCGGGAGCATCTCGAAACTCCGTATCAGATCTGGACCGCACGTCGAAAGTCTGAATAACACGAAGTTAAGGAATTAGGACCGCCTTGCTGGGCTTGACAACCATCTTGGAAATCAAATCCAGATAGTGTCCCAGCGCTATTCGCTTGAGCTCGGAGCGGGGAGTGTGAGAAATGTGAAATTAATTCAAAATAAAATATAAATTTATGAAATCTGGCACGTCTCGCTTGCGGATCAGTTATAAGGATTCCGACTATCAGAATCAGGCCAGATTACACCCTCAGATCAGGGAAAATTTCATACACAGGTCAATGTACTTGTGGCCCTGATCAAGTTCCGGTGACCGCTGAATTGAAACTGGTCCTCCACGTGTGATCTGGTAAGCCGACCAAAAGGAAAACTTAGCCATACCTAGATCCAGTGTTAGTGAGCTTAAGTTCGACCGCACACAGAAAAGGGGCCGCCAGAAGTGCTCCGCTGAGACGGAACGGACCGTATTTGGACATAACCTAAGTATACTTTGTTCCTGAGTCTAGTTTGGTGAGTTTTGGGCCTATATAAGGACCTTAAACTCTCTCATTTCTTGCCCATACGAATTTGAGAAAACCCTAGGAGAGAAAGAGAGAAAAGAGAGAGAAAGTGTGAGAGTTGTGGGAGGTTTTTTCCTGCCCTTTTTCCCTGCTGCTACACGAGCTTAACCACTTCCTTCTAATCTCTTTCCCGGCGATTCCTGCATCATTTCCAGGTAAGAAACCCTAACCCTAATCTGATCTAGGGTTGTAAACATTGCAAATGATGAAATAGCTAATCTATCTCATTCTCTACGTCGCCAAATCATCGTAGGCGAAAGCCTAGCAAATCTATCGAGTTTACTACGCTCCTATGACGTAAGGTGCGGACTTTAGACATATAAGTTATGGTTTTCAACACTTTCAATTTCAAATAATGATAGATTCATGATCTGTATGCTATTGTACATGTACAAAGTGCTGTCTATTTTCCGTTTCGATTAAATACGAAGAATATGGAATTTTGTGTATTCTAGTTATTTGTAGAAAATACCGTATCCATATAAATTTTGCTGATATGATTGCCATGGGTATTTTCCGTGTATATATGCTAGTTATGAATGTACGACTTATTTGGCGAAAGGATTCGCCCTAATACACATTTTGGCCAACATAGCTTATGTAGGCTAATGTGTATAGTCTAAGTGTTTGTTGAAATGACTAAATAAATATGGATTTATGATTTATGCCTGTCATATGTATTGAATGTAAGAGCATGATTGTTGTGTATGAGACAACTCCTCGATATAAGGATTTGTCATATTCTATGTTGAATTCAACATACGTCATGTATGTTGAGGAGGTGTAATATAAGTGTTTGATAAAATGCCTATGTGAGAAATTGTGTGACGAACTAAATTTAATAGTGGTGTTGAGATAGGATTCTCAACTACCTTAGTGATGTGTATGATTTCCTTCATGTAAGTTGTTTAGTTTAATCACTTACTGGTTTATGAAACGTATGTGTTTGAATTTCCTGTTTGCATTGTGTTTTATAACATGCTTGTTAATATGTTTAAATTACTTGTTTATTTAATTTTGCTCTGACTACTTTACATGTTTAAGTTGTATTCCATAAAACCCATAAAGGTTGATGGGGGAGTGGTGCAACGATTGCGAGTAATAGCCCTGGCAGCCCTAAGCGGATAATATTAGACTTTGATTATATGATTTGAATCTTGATCCATTACTGCTTTAACTATCTGCAATTGAATGTGATTGAGACTATTGTATAGTCCAGGCAATCGGCAACGAAACTGAATTCGTGGTTGAGATTCAGTCGCCACGAGAGATGTGTTCGACGAACCCGAGTCGTACTTCGGTTGACGATAATGGCTGGCCACACGAAGTACTTATGTGCTTCATATCATTCAACTTGTTGTGTGCTCGAGCTAGCTGAGCTCGTCAAGCAACCCGATCTGTCTTATGTATGTTCACCATGTTTGGACCCCTCTGCTTTAACCTAGGGTACCAAACTCACCAGTGAAATCCCTTTAACCATGGTATCTCGATTCGCTAAGACTCATGAGCCGGGTATGGTGGTATGGGACACCGTGGTCGAGCTGTCGGCCTACGCTGGGGTTTCGTGGTGTTGCGAGTGCGTCAGCCCGAACCTCCCCGTAGTGTCCATTGAGCAACCAGACTCGTGAGTCGATTATGGTGGTATGGGACACTATATTCAATCCGTCGGCCTACACTGTTTTGATGGGTGATGCGGGAGTGGTGTAACGAGTGCGTGTAACAGCGCTGACAGCCCTGACCGTACCCGGTGTAGTGAGCTCGAACATACTCTGAATTTGCGGTGAGGCAACGAGTTTTGCCAAGGTGAATAGAGTATGAACTAGGCCTGTATCAATTTAGTGATGAACCGTTAAAAAGGTGATGGGGGAGTGGTGTAATGATTGCGTGTAACAGCCCTGACAGCTTTTGCAGCGCCGTAGAACCACACTATCGTATGAGATTATCTAGGTTTGACGACCCTAGAATGGATCATGTTTGGGAATGATACAAGGGAGGTACCTTAGTTCCCAATCCTGTTGTTTGAAATTGACTAATAACAACTCGGTAATCATTCTCATCATCGCACTGCATGTGCCTGGAAGATGTGGAGCACTGAGGAATGAAAGCATACAGCGGACATAAGATGGTGTCGCATGAGGGAGTATGTTGGCGAGGGCATGCATCATGACTGCATTTCATACTTGTATTAATAAGAGTAGTTAGGATTGTTGATTGTACTGCTTTATCATTACTGCTTGACTGAATTGATAACATGTTAACCTATGCTTTATTGTTCCACTGAGTTGATCACTAACTCCCATGTTACGGGATGGTGCTTGCAACACCAACCAGACTGTCTTAGCTGCAAGTGATGGCAATGCTTATAAAGAAGAGCTGAAATACTACTATGATGTCGAGGAGGAGTTCTCCTACATGTAACTCTCTGACAGGTCTATGAAGACCTGGAATTGCATTGACGGGGCTATGGTATTTGGGATAAAAGACATTACACTTCCACAACTTGGTATATTTTGAACCTTTACTTGTAATTCATTAACCTGGTAACATTATCACACTCTGGAGACTCACCACAGTTTTTATATTTTATATATCTATCACAGTCTTCCGCTTGCAATCTCACTTGTTTTTGGAGTATGATATGTTGTTTTAGCTTAATCTCACTCATGTTCAATGCACTAATACAGACAACATTCGATTATCATTCATTATGTTGCATAAGTGATGCGTTGGAACTCGGGAGTTGAGTTTATGCTCGACCCCCGATTTTCAGGGCGTTACAGTGAGCACCCCATATCATCCACAGACAAGTGGACAAGCTGAGATTTCTAATAGGGAACTCAAACATATCCTGGAGAAAACATTTAACCCTAATCGTAAGGATTGGTCAACACGATTGACTGATGCCTTATGGGCGTACCGTACTGCTTTTAAAAACCCCTATTGGAACGTCTCCCTTTAGACTTGTCTATGGGAAGGCTTGTCACTTGCCTGTGGAGTTGGAACATAAAGCGTACTGGGCGATCAAAATCTGAATTTCCATCTGGACAACACTGTCTCGCTACGCAAACTTCAGTTGAATGAACTTGAAGAAATTTGGAATGACGCGTATGAGAACTCGAGAATTTACAAGGACAAGATGAAGGCATTTCATGATCAACATATTCTATAGAAATCAATCACGCTACGTCAGAAAGTCCTTTTGTATAACTCTTGACTATATCTCTTTCCGGGTAAGCTTCGATCTCGTTGGACCGGCCCTTACATTCTTGTCACTACTTATCCTCATGGGGCCGTCGAGATAAGAGATCCCGACAATGGCAAGGAGTTTAAAGTAAATGGACATCGATTAAAACCATTTGTCAAGAAATTTGATTCAGAGGACATGTCCATGCCTCTGACTGATCCTGTTTACCATAATTGATCTCCTAGTCTGATGGTGGTATAGGTAGGTTTATCGCTTTCATAGGACTAGGATAGTTTGCTTTATGTTGTTCTAGGATAGACAGTTTTATGTTGTAAGTTTAGTTTGCTTGATATGTTGTTTTAGGATAGTTGACTTTCGTGTTTCACTCTCATATTGACCCGCTCTCAAGCTGAGATCTCTATGGAAAAGTCTCTCGATTCGTTATCCAAGTATTATCTTCCCATCACTTTTTCTTTACTTTCGTTGTCTCATGTGCATTGCATGCTCATATCCTTTACATTGAGGGCAATGTAGATTTTAGGTTGGGGGTGGGAGATTAGGTTGCCTAATCAGTGTTTTCTTGGTCTTGAGTGAAATTTGTGAAAAATTTTAAAATGTTTCTGGAATTTCTTGTAAATTCAATGTGATTTTGATGGCCATATTTGATTTAGAATTATAAGATACGTGGTATTAGTAATCCATGACTCTTGGATTCAGTTATCTATTAGATTTCACAATTAAGTTCGAACTGTTAATCCATGATTAGAAGTTTTAAACATTAATTGAATCATGATGTCACAAAACACATCTCGCTTGCACATTAAGGTTTCAACTCGATATTGAATGATTAACTTGGGAATCACTAAGCATGAAAGGAACTAGCCTGAAAAAATTTAGTATCAGTTTATAAAGAAGAATTCAAAGGGTTGGTCGAATAATCTTCACTATAGGTTTGCTCCCTATAGATGAAGATTTGATTTCCTAAGATTGACATTCGGAACAGTTGGGCTATTGGTTTTCACCATAGGTTTGCTCCCTATAAGTGAAGATCTGATTCCCCTCAGAGTTACTTAAAAAGTCAAAAGTTAGAAGAATGAAAGAATGATCTGTGAGGCACGTTTAAGTTTGTCAGTGTTCTGAATGCTCTTGTTACTTACCATTGGTATCATGAAATAGTGAAATGAATTTTAAGGATGATAAGGCGAGATTACACTATACACTCATGGAACTCAATGTTTAAAATTTTTCTAATTGATAGATTAATACCTTTAAACTTAATTATGAAGTCTACCATGCGCTTACATCCAGGAGAAATTAATGATCAACATTCATGAATTTTAGACTTCTAATATCTGGATTGTTTTCAGAAATCACTCGAGTTTATAGAAATTGTCCTATAATTCTCAACTTATTTTTCGCATACTTTAATTAGGACTAGCAAAATGCTGGTTGGGGGTTGTGTTGAGGGTCAAATATTACATATTAGACCCCAATTATTCCCTAGATTTACTAACATGGCACTGTTTAATGGCCCATTTTAATCGTGTTTGTGATGCAAGGTATATTTATGAGATTGTATTGAAACAGGGTGATAAAAGCATGGATTCAATGCTCATAATTCACCAAGGCAAGGGACGGACCCCAGGGGACCAAGATCAACGGATTTACATGCCAGAGATCCAATAAAATCAAGAAACTAAAGCTCAAGTGGTGCGAAATTGGTCTAGAATGCAAGATCACAGGGTTCCAACCATCCGTTGGGCTTGAAACTTCATATATGGCCTGAGGACCATAAATTAACTGTACACATCAAATTTGAGCCAATGGATCCTTGTGGAAGTGGCCCAACGGCTAGATCAGCCCATGAATTGTCAATCTAAGCCCTACCTGACACCTGGATATACTTCACTTTTGGTCTCAACCCTTTAATTGAGGTGGAAAAATGGATGGCTGGAGCATATTTCATATATACATCAAGGTGGGACCCACCTTACGTGAATGGGAGTGCACAATGGTTGTGCACTCGCAAAATGCCAAACTAGAAGCTCGGTCAACAAAGCTCTAACCGAGCTTTCCTATTCTTGAAAGGATTTTGAATCCTTCTCCTGCCTGCGAAAGCTCAAACAGAGTATGCAGAGGAGTTTTTGTGGGCCACCACTGTGCGTCAATAGTTTGATCTAGACCGTCCATGAGAGTCCCTCAGTCCCTCTCATCTACGCCATGGTGATGAAATTGAATATGACAACGGAGATTAGTTTTCTACCGTTCAAACGTGGAACAGATGGCTGAATAAAAACTCCGTGGGCCACACCGAAACAGACCCAAAATCATCCATGTCCGACCAGTTTTACGAGGGGAAGCTAGTGGACGGACTGGATTTTCTATATGACGATGATCAGGGGCCCACCGACTTCAACAACATAAAATGGTTACACAGTAAGATTGGGTATGCCGCGAAATCCAGACTTTCCAGGATGTGGTGGTCCACCACCGTTAAGCGAACGGCTAATCCGCACTGTCCGGATGGAGCCCAGACCCAGGCTGACTCTAGCCATGGAGCTAGATCTTGAAGTGAGCTCGTGCATCGTCTAAAAAAAATGGCCAATCGCTAGTCGGTTTACGTTGTCACTGTGTAAGTGCTCTTGTGCGTAACGATTTGTCGAAGTTTCCACCGCCTCTTGCTGCGAACGAAACCGATCGACTTCCACCGCTGCAACCGACTTCCAATTGTTATAAAAGAGGATGAAAGAGAGAGGGGAGGCATTGAATTTCGAGGCAATCGTAGAGCAAAGAGAAAGAGAGTAAAGTAGTATTTATTTTTTTGTTTAGTTCTATTATTCTTTTTATTATTCCTTTTAATATGTTTAGCCTAATCATGTTCATGAGTGGCCGAACCTCTTAGCTAGGGCTAAGAGGTGAAGATTGTAGCTTGATGGGGGAGACTTTTAGCTTATGCCTTTTGTTTATACTAAACTGATGTTGATTTTGGTTTAATTAAGGGAATGTTTTTAGTTTTTAATGGTCTGTTGTGACTAAAATTACAATGGGTATGTGATAGCTTTCAGCATGTTCCTTTCCTTTTTATGTTTATGACGTCAAGAAGCCCTATTGTTCACCATCGTCTCTTGGGCATGGTCGGATGACGGTACTCTTCCTAACCCTCATAACATGTTGATTGGTTGTTAATTAGTTTAATTCTGTTGTTTACTTTGTCTCCTGGGCATAGTTTGGTGATGGAATCCATTCTAATTCATATACCTTTCATCTCTTGAGAACTATATCAAAGTTCAGTTTGATTTTCCTGGTTACACCCTTCAACTGGATGAAGATGGACTCTAAGTCCAGTTGAGTTCTTAAAGCAGGCATAAGATCTCCTCGATCTCTACAAGTGGATCCTCTAAATCCCTAGTTTCCTTCCTCTGAATTCCTTAAGTTTTAAATTAATATTTCACAATTATTCCTCAAATTACAATCGATTTAGATTTCATCTCAATCTAGTTCTACTTCTACTTAGTTTCAGATAACGTACAGGTATCAGTCCCTTGAGATTCTTCCTCGGTCTCACCGAGTTTATTACGACATTACAACCCTATACTTGGGGAGTGAACAACCGTATGCAGGTAATGGACCTCCATATGAGCTCTATTGGCCCGAAACAGCCACCTTTTGGCTATATCCTAAGTATACCATGGCCATGGGGCCATTTACATCACTTCTGGGCCTATATAATGCCCTAAACCCACCCCTCCCTCATTCCATACGAATTTCCTACAACCCTAGGAGAGAGAAGAGAGAAAAGAAGAGGAAAGAGTGAGGAGAAGTGTGAGAGATTTGTGGTTTGTTGGTGGGATTCACCCCCACCACTCCACGTGCTGAATCATCTCTCCCGTGTCGCTACACCATCGAATCCAAATCCATTTTTGGGTAAGAATTCTTAACCATAATCAGTTTTAGGAATCCAAATAGAGAAGTCAGTTGAATAGCTAACCTATTTCATGATTTAGGTAGTCGTTGTGCTGTAAACGGAGACGTAGTGTATGAACAGTGTTCATAACAAGTAAACCGACAAAAGGTGCGGACTATAAACGTTTAGGTTATGGTTTTCATGGCTTTCAATGTCAGCTAATGATTTATGTCTGACTTATTTGCCACCATATGATCTTAGTTACGATGTATTCGATAAATAATACATGTGTGTGAACTATGTGAATATATAATGCATTGCATGTGTTTGTTGAAATGTTTGAATGAAATTACTATCATGATTTGTATTTGCCATGACTATTAATCTTAAATACATGTTTGTTGTATGTATAACAACTCCTTTACGAAAGGATTTGCTATCATATATGCTATAACTAAGTTAGGGCGCGTATGTAGTAAGGTGTAGGCTAAATGTTTGATAAAATGTCTAAATGAGTAATTGTTTGTTGAATTGTAATTATTAAGGGTGTTGAGATAGGATTCTCAACTACCTTATATATGTGTATAAATTCTTTCATGTAACCTTAATTTCACATACGTGATTTATGTATAAAAATGCCTGGATAGTAGCATGCTTTATGTGTTTGATAAAATGCTCAAATGATTATTGTATTTGGATTGTTTGCTAAATACTATTATGACTATCACATGTGATTACCTATTGCAACTGAGTACGATTGGGACAGCTACGTAGTCCAGGTAATTGGTAATGGATCCTGGTTGAGTGGCCGAACTAGATTCGCCACATTGGATACGTTCGATGAATCCAAGTCGTACGAAGATTGTCAACAGTGGTTAGGCCACGTGGGGTGCTTATGGCCTATTGTGTGTTTACCATGTATGGACGCTACTGCTTGAATCTAAGGTACCACTTATCAATGTAAAGCCCGTTTTAACCTGGGTACCATGATCCGCTAAGACTCATGAGTCGGGCATCGTGGTATGGGACACCGTGGTCGAGCTGTCGGCCTACGCTGGGGTGACGAGCCTCCCCATAGTGTCTAGTGAGCAACCCAAACTCGTGAGACGAATATGGTGGTATGGGACACTGTATTCGAGTTAAAGGCCTATGCTAAGGTGATGAGCCTTTCCGTAGTTACCTCGAGTATAAACTAGGCCTACGCTGAGGTGACGAGCCTCTCCATAGCGACCTGAACTTGCTTATCTACTGCTTTTCAATCAGGGGTGATGTTGCCCTATAACTTGCCTATTGTATGTGATTAACTAGGATTCTTGACTATCGATGGATCATCGTTTGGGTAAATGATATAAAGGGAGGTACCTTAGCTTCCTGAGTTTGCTGTATGAATATGCTTAACAAATTACTTGGCTAACAAGATCATGCACCGCATTGCATGTGCTTTGGCGAGGAAGCGCACGTTTAGGGAGTTTTCCATGCGCGATCGTGAGATGATGTCGCTGAGGGAGTGTAGGCGAGGGCATGCATCATTATAACATATCATTCATGCATTAACAAGAGTTCTTAGGACATGATTGTTGTACTGCTTTATCATTACTGCATGACTAAATTGATAACATGTTAACCTTTGCCTTATAGCTCCACTTAGTTGATCACTCACTCCCACTCTGGGACGGTGTTTTAAAACACCAATCAGACTCTGTTTTAGCTGCAGATGATGGTGAGGCTTACGAAGCGGAGCCTGACTTTTATGACGATGAGGAGGAGTTCTCCTGTATGCAGTTATCAGGCGGGCCTATGTAGACCATGCACTGATCAACGGGATTATAGGGATACAAATTAGTTGGACATTACACTTTGTTAATTTGTATATTTTGAAACAAACAGGTATATATTCAGCTTGGTGACATGATCATACTCTAGGGGTTTATAACCACTTATATACCTTATACACCTATCACAGTCTTTCGCTTGTTTAATTTAATCATCTCTGGAGTATGATATGCTGATTTAGTGGAACCCCATTCATGTTTAATGCACTAATACAGACAACATTGAATCATCATTATATATGTTGCATAAGTGATGCGACGGATCTCAGGAGTTAAGCTTTACTCGACCCCCGATTTTTGGGGCGTTACAAGTTGGTATCAAAGCATGATTTGGATTAAACTGGACCTGGGTTATGGTAACCCGATGCACACTGACATACTTTGCTTAGCTGGGGGGCAATAAAATGTAGAAATATTCGTAGGGTTCCAAGTTCTGCCGACGGGCGAAACAGACCGTTGAAATATGACTCATATGCATCCTTGATCATGTGAGATGATCCTAATTCCTTTATAGACCATCAATTGACGAGTTTAGACGATAGTTCGGTGTATTTCACACTCAAATGACCCGAAAAGCGTGAATATGCGCGAGGTGGACTACGGAAACGCCTCGAACAGACTCGGGGGGGCCAAACGACACAAAAAGGGGGGAACCAAAATGGCCCCCATAGATTTTCGGCACCCCGGGAGGGGGACGCCATAGCTCACAGGTCCAGCGGACAGCGATGCTATCGTGCCTACCTCGAGGCCTCGCGGTCGGGTCCAGCGGGCAGCGGCGGGCTCACCGGTCCGGCGGCCAGCCGCCCCTCCAACACTTGTGGGGCCCACGAAACATGTGTGGGACCACTCTATATGCCCCCTTTGCCTCATTCTTCCATTTTCGAGCTTCCAAACCCCTCCAAGCTCTCAAAAATCTGATTTTTTCTCTCTCAAATCTCCCTCCCATTCTCATATCATTTTTTTCTTCTTCATTACATACCCACCCTCCATCATACTTCTCAAACCCATCTCATACAACTCCCCATCTTCCCTATTTCCTACCTATTGGAGCACAAAGCCTACACCGTTGTGTCTCATAATTCACAAACCTCACAATCCACCCTATTCATAAGCTTTTCCGACCCCCATGACTCTTTTTGAGCTAGTGGTTGCAATCTTCTCCCTCTCCACACTTCTTTCCCTCGTGGAAAAGAAGAGGGCTTTTATAGATGAAGCTGGGCCTAGCCGCCCAACTCGTTCGAGGAAGAAATCAGGCGCCGAAGCTAGTACAAGCGCCGCACAAGAGTAGAGGACAAAGCGGGATCTTGATCCCCACATTCCTCTCGAAAGAGCTCTACCGTCAGACATCGGACATGGTAGGTTTTAAGGCAGTAGAGTTCTCTTTGAAGCGCATGTGGACAAAAAACTATTTGGGCTTTATCTGGCGATGGACCTCCTTTTGGACGCCGGGTGGGGTCCTATATTTGAGGGCAAGTCACGTGCGAATGAGAGCACTGTCAGAGCCTTCTACGCCCGCATACGAGATCAACTGCTGGAGCCTCTTCAGTTCAATATCCCCGTGGGAAGGCGGGAAGCCATTATCGATGTAGACGTAATAGCCCGGATTACGGGGATTCAACGTGGAGAGATACATGCTAGCGAGAAAAATCTCAAGAGTATGCGTGAAAGAGATCGTCGCGGGCGATTTGTTTGTGGCTGACTAGTCCACTGGAATCGAGGGAATTGCCTTCCAGCTACCAAGATGACTCATGACTTCTGCCTACTCCACTACATATTCACATACAATGTGTATCCTAGGTGGAGCAATCGCAGCGAATGTATGCGTTTGATGGTGGACTTCCTATACAGAGCTAGGCAAGTAGACAAGCTGTGTCTGCCTACGTACGTTATGCTTCAGATAGTTCAGACTGCACGCTCTATTAGGATAGATATTTCACTCCCATTTGACCAAATCATATGCAAGCTTGCTCGTGAGTTCGGCTACAGACTTGGTCCCGATGAGCTTGTGCCAATCCATTTCATCAATAACACCACACTTAATAACATGGGAATTGGCCCTCGACAATGTCAAGCTCGACTTGATGAGAGTGGGGATGAGACAGGAAATGAAGAGGAAGAAAGTGATGAAGAAGAGGAGGGAAATGAAATAGAGGAAGGAAGTGAGGAAGGGGGAGAGCAGGAAGAAGAAGAAGAGGAGTCTCAAGACTCTAATGAAGGCCCTCCTCCCACTACTCATGAGCATCACTGTGATCGGGCTGCTTTAGAAGCCCGCTTGGTTCATATTGAGGAGAGCCAAGTCGTCTTGAGACAGGAGGTTAGAGAGACCCGGGCCGAAGTGAAGCAACAACTTGAAGAGAATAAGGCCTACATGAAACAGAAGTTCAAGAAGATGTCCAACACTCTAAAGGCCCTCCTGTGCTGCATGTAGCACAAGGGTACTCCTCCTCCATCACCAGAGTCAGACAACTAGTCATATGTTGTAGTCATCTTTGAATTTTCTTTGTTTTCTTGTATTCTATGTTATAGCCTTGATAAGCTTAGTAGTATGGTAGAGTTGTTGGTATGTTTTAGTGTTTAAAGCTTTGTTTAAATTAGCTCACATACATCTTCTGTCATGATCCATGTAAGACTACATCTCATGTATTGCAACAATTTTGGTTAAATGAAATGCATGAAGCTTCTTTTCTCATGGAATGTGTAGAATGCTTGAGAAATTGAGTGTTGTTATGCTAAACCTCACGCATGTTGCACCCTATGTTGTATATAAGGAATTCCCCCTAAGAACACTCGGAACACTACACGTCTCGCACTTGGCGGATCGATTGATGGGGCACCTCCCCCAAGTGATAGCTATACGGACCCTAGCTTGGGCACGGATAGTGAGACTATACCGTATTCTCAGTCGGCCACTGGCCCCACAAATGGGCCGACACCTTTTGCACCACCAGTTCCAGAACAAAAATGTGTGTCTTCATCGACGCCAAACATGCCTCAGGCGGCTTCTGCTCCTGATAGGTTGGAGCAGATGATGCTCCTTATGCAGCAGCAGCAGCAGATTTAGACCACCATCACAGGGGCCCTTACCCTGAACATAAACGTGGTTCCGCCTGCACCACCTATGCATCCTGTTGGAAACATGAATGTCAGTGGCTTATTTAAGTGATTCTAGTGCTTTCGACATCCCACTTTTGCGGGTACTCACAGACCCGGGGAGGCCGAGTATTGGCTTGACCGCATATTTAAGATGTTGAAGCCGCTGCACTGCATTGAGGCAGAGGAGGTTGAATTAGTTACATACATGTTCGAGAAGGAAGTTAGTCTATGGTGGGACAGCATCCTACGGACAGTTGCTCCTGGGTACATATGGACGTGGGAGGCTTTTCAGACCCACTTCCACGGAAAGTATTTTCCCCTCACCTACCGTAACGAGGAGGGTGAATTCCTTCCCCTCTGTCAGGGAGGAATGACTGTGGCTGAGTATGAGAATAGGTTCATGAAGATGGTCAAATATACTCCCTTGATATTAACAGACGAGTCGATGCGAATGCGGTGATTTTCTGAGGGTCTGCGGACTAAGATACGTACAAAGATGTGTTGCGCTAGCATTCCCAACTATGTTGAGCTAGTGAACATGTCTCTGCGAGTTGAGCAGGATGGGGACAGACTAACCTGTACACGCGTACCCATGGGTCCGAGGCCTCGACTATATTTGTTGAGCATACCGTTCCTCGGTAAGAGGCCACGTGCAGATTCGCCCCCTCGTCTTACGGCTCCACCGACCCAGCCAAGGTGATCAGACTTGTGGTGCACCTACTATAAGAGGTCGGGTCATACTAACATATACTGCTTCACCATGATGAGGGACAATACCTTCACGCCTCCTCAAAAGAACAACAGTCAGATGTCATCAGCTATCTCGGCTCCACCCCTACGATTAGCATAACTTGCACAATCATCTTACCGACCACCTGTACCTCGATTTAGGCCGCCCCAACGACCTGTGGCACCGCAGCCAAATCATTTTTTAGCAGGCGCGAGTACACTACTTGCAGCTGAGGCATCCGATGTATGTTCACCATGTTTGGACACTACTGCTTGAACCTAAGGTACCAAACTCACCAGTGAAATCCCGGTTAACCTTGGTACCTCGATCCGCTAAGACGCATGAGTCGGACATGGTGGTATGGGACACCGTGGTCGAGCTTCCGGCCTACGCTGGGGCGACGAGCCTCCCCATAGTGACCAGTGAGCAACCCAGACTTGTGAGCCGAATACGGTGGTATGGGACACTGTATTTGAGCTGTCGGCCTACACTGATTGGTGACGAGCCCTTTGTAGTGACCTCGAGCATACTCTGAACCTGCGTAAAGGCGACAAGCCTTTCCATAGTAATCAGAGTATACACTAGGCCTGTACTGATTTGGTGACGAGCCCTTTGCAGTGACCTAGAACTGCAACATCGTATGAGATTTGCTAGGACTGACGACCCTAGAATGGATCATTGTTTGGTAAATGATATAAGGGAGGTACCTTAGTTTCTCAACCCTGCTGTATGAAAAGGACTAATAAGAACTTGGTAATCATATGCATGCACTGCATTACACGTGCGTTCAGGCGTAGCAGGTCAAGCACTGAGACAGTGTTGTTCATGCGCGAACGTGAGATGAAGTCACTGAGGGAGCGTAAGTGAGGGCATGCATCATACATTCATATCATTCTTGCATTAACAAGAGTACTTAGGGATATGTGATTTACTGCTTTATCATTACTGCTTGATTGAATTGATAACATGTTAACCTTTGCTCTATGATTCCACTGAGTTGATCACTCACTCCCACGTTACGAGACAGTGTTTTAAACACCAACCAGACTCTGTTTTGATTTCAAATGATGACGTGACAACCCCTGAGGAGGAGCCTGACTACTACGATGATCAGGATGAGTTCTCTTATATGCAGTTCTCCGGTGGCTTCACTTAGGCTATCCGGATTGACGAGGCTATAGGGATTATCATTGTAGTTGTACTATTTTGACATTTTGATTTTTTTGAGACTATTACATGTATATGGTGACTCAATGATGTATTCATACTCTAGAGACCGATCGTGATCTTCGACTTATATACGTGTATTTATGTCTTTCAGTCTTCCGCTTGCGTTTTACAACTAGATCTGGAGTATGAATTACTGTTTTGGTATAATCCTACTCATGATTAATGCACTAACACAGACAACATTGAATCATAAGCATATATGTTGCATAAGTGATGTTTTAGAACTCAGGAGTTGAGTTGCTACTCGACCCCCGATTTTCAGGGCATTACAGGAAACTACTCTTATGGTTGGGATGAGACTCCTTAGTGCCACAGGGACCTTCTCAGACACTACCAAATATTGTATGGGTTGCTCGATAGACTTAAGAAGTAGAACAGTACTCGTTGACCGGATTGTCACCCCACTATGTCATTATGACGTCATTCTCTGTCTGGATTGGCTCACTGAGATGAAGGCAGAAATCGATTACGATACCAGAGTGGTGACAGCCCATGAACCTGCAGGCACGACCTTTACTTTACCAGTTCAGGTCAGTTGGTACTATCGTGTTAGTTGTTATGCTTCCTTGTTAGAGAATATTGATGGTCCGACACTTGGGAACACGCTAATACGTCAGGATTTCACGGATGTGTTCAGAAAGTTACCTGAACTACCTCCTCAGTGCGAGATCGATTTTACCATTGATTTAGTGCCTGGTGTGGCACCTATATCTCTACCGAAGTATCGTATGCCTCCATGTGAGATGGAGGAACTGAGGAGACAGATCGATGATCTGTTGGATGCAGGCTTCATACGACCGAGTGTATCTCTTTGGGGACCACCAGTGTTGTTTGTGAAGAAGAAGGACGGATCACTGCGATTATGTATTGATTATCATAGGTT
The DNA here is from genome assembly GCA_021015155.1 of Magnolia officinalis. Taxonomy (NCBI): domain Eukaryota; kingdom Viridiplantae; phylum Streptophyta; class Magnoliopsida; order Magnoliales; family Magnoliaceae; genus Magnolia; species Magnolia officinalis. Next base: position 31,579,037 of record JAJHSJ010000009.1, read on the forward strand.
AAATCAAGTGACAGTGAAGAACAAGTATCCTTTGCCCAGGATAGATGATCTGTTCGATCAGTTGAAAGGGGCATAGTACTTCACTAAGATCGACTTACAGTCAGTGAAAGTGCACCTGCTAGTGCCCTGGTTTGTCAAGTTACGTGAATGGTGAGTCAGACTGGCTATAGAGCTCAATAGGAAGAACAATTCAAGCGTCTGCCTCAACCGGATGTGTGGAAGCTCACAATAGGTAAATCATAGCCTCACATCCCATGTCCCAAAACACCAGGTGAATAAAACCCTTAAAACAAGATAGACATATTAGGGTCTTTAAGGTGAGAAAACTTTTTGGCGAAATAGAAAAATCTCTAAATTTTTCTCGCCTTGTCGATTCTATCGAAGCACCCTCGATATGATCGACCTTTTCTGTTGATGTCCTCGATACCTTAATGATATTTTCGAAAAGAGGACCAAAAGTGTTCAACAACTGAATATTCATCTAGACGGATTTATCGATGTACCGATACACCTATCGATATCATCGATAAAAGCACTAAACATGTCCAGTAACTTCATAACATATCTGGACGAATAATCGATGTATCGATACGCATATCGATATCATCGATATTCAAATCTCGAGACCATCGAGAGTGGTTCGATAAGATCAACAGGCAGATTTCCGGCGTCCTTGTTTTTAAATGAAAATCTCAAAATTCTTCGATATATCGATGATCGTCTGATATGATCTGAAATCAAATATCGATAAGATCGGAGGTCCATCGATGATATCGATGGTGGGTGCGCATTTCTTACAGCAGTTATTTCAGGATGTTTTTAACTATGATCAGGGGCCATTCGATTTAATCGATATTCAAATATCGATGATATCGACACCAGATCGATTGTATCGAACTAAGCCATAATCTATCCAGCAAGTTCAAAGATAAATCTGCTGGAATTATCGATGCCTCGACTCAGATCTCGATATCATCGACATTCAAATTCCGATGACCTCGACGGTTCCCCCAATCGTTCATGAAAACCTGAAATATTTTTCAAAGTCAAGTCTCTCTCATTTTTCATATGTCGAGGGATCGACCCAGTCATCAATGGAATCGGAGTTCGAAATCCGATGACATCGACAACTGTTTCGATTCATCGACCTATTGGCAAGGAGTTTTAAAAGCGTATGACATCGAGTCTGAGTCATCGAGCAGACCATCGATGCTATCGAGAGTATACGCTCGATGATATCGAAATCTGTCATAAATGTGATCGTTTTATATCCGTTGGAACTTCTTACCTATATATAGAGGACTTGTTCTTTGTTGCTATAAGAGAGAAGAGAGAGAGATTTTCTGTGTTTCAACTTGCATCTTATACCTAAAGCCTTTTCTCTCTAGGGAGTTCATCCTCCAATCCACCCTTACTATTGATATTAAATAGAGTGGATTGGGGAATGAACTTCCGCATTCAAGGATCCTCCAGCTACTACCTTAATGGTAAATTATTATGTTGGGATGCCTTGAATGCATAAGAGAGGAACCCCTCTATCTTCCTTATAGGAAAATCTTTAAAGAGTAGGATTCCATCTCACCCTTGACCCAACCCGAAGCCAACCATTGGTATATCATCTTATGTTGCGGATCAAGGGAGCTGAAGACTCTTCATCAACAAGGAGGAGAAGATCTTTGCCATTGCACTTAATGGGACTTATCAACTTATCTGTAAGTATCCAGAGTCTAGAAGACACTTGTGATCATTCCTTCCTAGGTTTTGGTCTTAAGTGGTTCTCACCCGTTGAAGTCCTCAAGGAGGCCTCCGGCGGGAGTATACGTAGTGGGTGCACAGGGTGGACCCTTGCTCTTGTGTAGGGCATAAACTGTCAGGTCCTTATGTAGGTCCTTGACCTGTGTGGTCTAAAATTCGGGTGCGTTGTGTGGACCCTTGCTCCATGGAGAGCATAAACATCTGGTTAAGAGTGAACCAACAAAATTCTGGGTTTGAGGTGAACCGCGTAAAACCTCTGTAAAGGTTAAAGGTGAACCTGATTTAAAACCTTAGGTTTGAGGTGAACCCTGGGAAACCTCCTTAGTGAAATCCGGTACACTCAAGGGTTGAGTGCGGTAACCGGGAGTGGAGTAGACTTATCGTCGAACCACTATAAAATGACTGTGTTTGTGATTGCTTTTCTATATGTGTGATTCATGTCAATGCATTTATATTCATATATTTGATCACATCCCACACACATACACAGTCATATCCAACATAGACTAAGTTGCATATTGTTATATCTTAATTAGTTTGTGATTGGATCCTCTACTTGGCTTGGAAGCCAATAGAGTTACATTTGAGTAATCCTGATAGTTGCATATCTATAAGGATTAGTGTAATAGAATTTTGAATAATCAGTAAAAACTTTTAAATTTCCTATTCACCCCCTCTAAGACATATTGGCATACTCCGACTTCATCTCAAGCGGTCTTCACTGCTATTTCAATTGGTATCAGAGCGTGTCTCTCTTTAAGGGCTTCACCGCCTAGAGAGTGATCAAGACTGAAGATTGGAATCATGTTTAAAAATGTCCAAGAGGGTGTAACCAACCATAATAGTTGTCTAGTAATCCATACAGCCCTGAAAGTCAGAAATAGTTCAAAGTGGTATCTGGACAGTGGATGCTCCAGACACATGACTGGTGACCAAACACACTTTTATGAGTACTCAAACTTTGATGGAGGATCTATCAGATTTGGTGATGGAAGTTTAGCCAAGATAGTTGGACAAGGAACTATAGCAGTACCAGGCCTTCCAAAGATCAAACATGTACTCTGTGTAGAAGGCCTGAAACATAATCTCCTGAGCATTTCCCAAATCTGTGATAAAGAACATCTTGTCACTTTCTCAAAGGATGTATGTAGAATTTTGGATCATATAGGAAAATCTCTCATAAAAGGTTTACGTACTATTGATAATTGTTATGTCATTGAAAGTACGAGTGAGAAGGGGCTATCCCCAAAGTGTAACATGGCAGTGAAAAATGAATCCAAACTATGGCACCAAAGGTTGGGACATGTCCACTACCGAAATTTAGCAAAGCTCAGTTCAAAGAATATGGTAAGGGGACTTCCCAAGATTAGAAAAGAAGAAAAAGTTGTCTGTAGAGAATGTCTAAAAGGAAAACAGATAAAGGTTGGACACAAGAAAACAACCTCCATAGCAACAACAAAACCTTTGGATCTGCTACATATGGATCTAGTTGGACCAACTAAAGTAGAAAGTCATGGGAAGAAAAGATATTTCCTGGTGATAGTAGATGACTACACCAGATTTACTTGGGTCGCATTTCTTCGAGAAAATTCAAATGCTTTTGAGGAATTTGTGACTCTGGCAAAACGACTCCAAAATGAAAAAGGATACGAGATTAATCGCATCAGAAGTGATCATGGTGGGGAATTTGAAAATGAAAATTTTGAAAAATACTGCAATGAGAAAGGGATTCATCATGAATTCTCAGCCCCAAAAACCCCACAGCAAAATGGAGTCGTTGAAAGAAAAAATCGAGTATGCAGGAAATGGGGTCAGTCATGCTAAATGGAAAGGATATGGCTATAAGTTTTTGGGCAGAAGCTGTCAACACTACTTGCTACATTATAAATAGAGTATATCTTAGAGCAGGCCTAGACAAAACCCCATACGAACTATGGTATGGAAAACTTCCTAGCGTAAAATATTTTCGAGTCTTCGGTAGCTAATGTTAGATAGAGATCACCTAGGGAAATTTGAGTCTAAAAGTGATGAAGGAATCTTCTTGGGGTATGCCATGAATAGTCGTGCATACAGAGTATACAATCTAAGACTCTCACTATTCAGGAATCAGTAAATGTGGTAATCGATGATCAACCTCATGAAGAAAAGACACCTGTGAATGAATTAGAAGATGATGTAAATTCATGCATACTGGAAAAACCTGAAAGCTAAACTTTATCACCCAGTGAACCTCAGCCATCATTTGACATTCCCATTATAAAATATCATCCTCGAGAGCAAATCATTGCAAATCCTAATGCTGGTGTAAGAACTCGACGACAGATAGAAAATATCTATAGTCATTTCTGCTTTACCTCAAAGATTGAGCTTAAGAACATTGTTGAAGCCCTTCAAGATGAACACTAGATAAATGCAATGCAAGAAGAACTTCAACAATTTCAAAGAAACGAGGTATGGAAGTTGGTTCCCAGACCACTTGATACTAATGTCATTGGAACCAAATAGGTCTTCAAGAATAATTCTGATGAATCAGGAAATGTGATTAGGAACAAAGCAAGACTTGTAGCTCAAGGGTACTCACAGATAGAAGGCATTGATTTTGATGAGACATTTGCCCCTGTAGCTTGTCTAGAGTCCATCAGAATTCTTTTATCCATTGCATGTGCATTAAAATTTAAACTATTTCAAATGGATGTTAAGAGTGCTTTTCTAAATTGAGATCTCACTGAAGAAGTTTATGTGGAACAGCCCAAGGGATTTTTAGATCCCAAGTATCCACAATACGTATATCGTCTAAACAAAGCTCTCTATGGTCTTAAACAAGCACCACGTGCTTGGTATGAGTGATTGACAAAATTTCTTTTGGACTATAAATTTTACAGAGGAAGTGTTGATAAAACCCTGTTTACCCAAAGAACAAAAGACTCACTGCTTATTGCACAAATTTATGTGGATGATATAGTCTTTGGTTCAACATGTGAAGATATCGCATATAAATTTGCTGACCTCATGAAATCGGAATTTGAAATGAGTATGGTTGGTGAATTAAACTTCTTCTTAGGTTTGCAGGTCAAGCAGCTACATGATGGTATCTCTATCTGTAAAACCAAGTATGTAAACGAGTTGGTAAAAAGGTTTGGTCTTGAATTTGGTCGTTCCTATCACACTCCCATGAGCACCACACTCAAACTCTCCAAAGATACAAATGGCAAGAGTGTGGATCAACATCTCTACAAGAGTATGATAGGAAGTCTATTATATCTCATAGCTAGTCGTCTCGACGTATCCTTTAGTGTGGGTGTATGTGCTCGATATCAAGCTGATCCTAAAGAAGCTCACCTAACAGCCGTTAAAAGGATAATTAAATACATAGCAGGAACTACCGGCTACGGTTTGTGGTATCCATTTGAAACATCCATGATCATTGTCGGGTACTCGGATGCCGACTGGGCAGGAAATTTGGATGATCGGAAATCAACAAGCGGAGGGTGTTTCTATGTTGGAAACTGTCTGGTCTCCTGGCAGAACAAGAAGTAAAATTCAATATCATTATCGACTGCCGAGGCTGAATACATTGCCGCCGGAAGTTGCTGTGCACAACTCCTTTGGATGAAACAGATGTTGTTAGACTACGGAATTGAACAACCTACGATGAGTCTTTTCTTTGATAACACAAGCGCAGTCAATATTTCAAAGAATCCTGTTCAACATTCTCGGACTAAGCACATTGACATCCGTCATCATTTTATTCGAGAACTTATTGAAAACAAGATTATTACATTAGATTATGTTTCCACAGAAAAGCAGCTCGCAGATATCCTCACAAAACCTCTTGATACAAGTAGGTTTAATGACCTTCAGAAATCCATTGGTGTCTGCACTCACTAAGAAAATATCCCAGTGAACTTGTGCCACAAAGGTAAATCTCCACACTGGGACATTCATGGTTATATAACAGTCACACGACTAAACTACCTATAATAACCATGTACATTTTTTTTTTGGTAGCCAAGTTAATTCTTGATGATATTCGAATGGTGTTAATAGTATTGAAACTTACATAAGCATGGTGAATTTTTGGACAACTGTTAGATTATTGCTGTCTGTGGCAGTATACTTTTGGAAACCTGGATTTAACTGCAATCTTGTGCAGTTCATTTTGGTGTTTTTATGGCTGCATATCACTCTTATCTTTAATGCCATATTTTGATTTCCCCCTGGTTTATCAAGTCACTGATTTGGAACGCATGAGAAGCCTTTAATGAATATTTCAATTGCTTTACAACTACTTTATCTTATCCTACATGCATTCATGACTTCTAAAAATGATGTTTGTTTCCAACTGATCTCATCCTTATACATCTGTATCTGTTGGTTCTCCCATGAAATTCATTCTTCAGTCAATATCACTTACTGTACCTTTGCCAATGACTGACAAAAAGGGGGAGAACAGTTCAAAACACCCCGAGCGAAAAATTGTGTATTTATCTATATTTATGCAGGTGTTAAGGGAAGCAGCTGCAAGAAAGGGGAGTTTTGAAGTAAGGGGGAGCGGATACTTCTAGAATGTATACATGGGTAGAAACATTGTAAAATTGTGTAAAACTATATACACACAATTTAGGGTGTGTCTGAAAGTGTTCTAGGGTGTTTTGGGTATTTTTCATGTAATTGACAAAGGGGGAGATTAAAAGTGCACCTGTTAGTGCCCTGGTTTGTCAAGTTACATGAATGGTGAGTCAGACTGGCTACAGAGCTCGATAGGAAGAACAATTCAAGCGTCTGCCTCAACCGGATGTGTGGAAGCTCACAATAGGTAAATCATATCCTCACATCCCATGTCCCAAAACACCATGTCAATAAAACCCTTAAAACAAGATAGACATATTAGGGTTTTTAAGGTGAGAAAACTTTTTGGCGAAATAGGAAAATCTCTAAGTTTTTCTCGCCTTGTCGATTCTATCGAAGCACCCTCGATATGATCGACCTGTTCTGTCGATGTCCTCGATACCTTAACGATATTATCGAAAAGAGGACCAAAAGTGTCCAGCAACTGAATATTCATCTAGACGGATTTATCGATATATCGATACACCTATCGATATCATCGATAAAAGCACTAAACATGTCCAGTAACTTCATAACATATCTGGACGAATTATCGATGTATCGATACGCATATCAATTTCATCGATATTCAAATCTCGAGACCATCGGGAGTGGCTCGATAAGATCGACATGCAGATTTTTGGCGCCCCTATTTTTTAATGAAAATCTCAAAATTCTTCGATATATCGATGACCGTCCGATATGATCTGAAATCAAATATCGATAAGATTGGAGGTCCATCGATGATATAGATGGTGGGGGCGTATTTCTTACAGCAGTTATTTCGGGATGTTTTTAACTATGATCGGGGGCCCTTCGATTTAATCGATATTCAAATATCGATGATATCGACAACAGATCGATTGCATCGAACTAAGCCATAATCTGTCCAGCAAGTTCAAAGATAAATCTGCTGGAATTATCGATGCCTCAACTCGGATCTCGATATCATCGACATTCAAATTCCGATGACCTCGACGGTTCCCCCGATCATTCATGAAAACCTGAAATATTTTTCAAAGTCAAGTCTCTCTCATTTTTCATGTGTCGAGGGATAGACCCAGTCATCGATGGAATCGGAGTTCGAAATCCGGTGACATCGACAACTGTTTCGATTCATCGACCTATTGGCAAGTAGTTTCAAAAGCGTATGACATCGAGTCCAAGTCATCGAGCAGACCATCGATGCTATCGAGAGTATACGCTCGATGATATCGAACCTGCTCGATGATATCGAAATCTGTCACAAATATGACCATTTTATATTCATTGGAACTTCTTACCTATATATAGAGGACTTGTTCTTCGTTGCTGTAAGAGAGAAAAGAGAGAGCTTTTGTGTGTTTCAACTTGCATCTTATACATAAAGCCTTTCTCTCTAGGGAGTTCATCCTCCAATCCACCCTTACTATTGATATTAAATAGAGTGGATTGGGGAATGAACTTCCGCATTCAAGGATCCTCCAGCTACTACCTTAATGGCAAATCATTATGCTGGGATGCCTTGAATGCATAAGAGAGGAACCAGTCTATCTTCCTTATAGGAAAATCTTTAGAGAGTAGGATTCCATCTCACCCTTGACCCAACCCGAAGCCAACCATTGGTATATCATCTTGTGTTGCAGATCAAGGGAACTGAAGACTCTTCATCAACAAGGAGGAGAAGATCTTTGGCGTTGTGCATAACGTGACTTATCAACTTATCTGTAAGTATCCAGAGTCCAGAGGACACTTGTGATCATTCCTTCCTAGGTCTTGGTCTTAAGTGGTTCTCACCCTTTGAAGTCCTCAAGGAAGCCTCCGGCGGGAGTGTACGTAGTGGGTGCACAGGGTGGACCCTTGCTCTTGTGTAGGGTATAAACTGTTAGGTCCTTATGTAGGTCTTTGACTTGTGTGGTATAAAATCTGGGAGCGTTGTCTAGACCCTTGCTCCATGGAGAGCATAAACATCTGGTTAGGAGTGAACCAACAAAACTCTGGGTTTGAGGTGAACCGCGTAAAACCTCTGTAAAGGTTAAAGGTGAACCTGATTTAAAACCTTAGGTTTGAGGTGAACCCTGGGAAACCTCCTTAGTGAAATCCGGTACACTCAAGGGTTGAGTGCGGCAGCCGGGAGTGGAGTAGACTTATCATCGAACCACTATAAAATGACTTTGTCTGTGATTGCTTTTCTATATGTGTGATTCATGTCAATGCATTTATATTCATATATCTGATTACATCCCACACACATACACAGTCATATCCAACATAGACTAAGTTGCATATTGTTATATCTTGATTAGTTTGTGATTGGATCCTCTACTTGGCTTGGAAGCCAATAGAGTTACATTTGAGTAATCCTGATAGTTTCATATCTATAAGGATTAGTGTAATAGGATTTTGAATAATCAGTAAAAACTTTTAAATTTCCTATTCACCCCCCTCTAGGACATATTGGCATATTCCAACTTCATCTCAAGTGGTCTTTACCGCTATTTCAGTCAGGGTATCCCCAGTTGCGCGTCAGGGATGAGGACATGTAAAAGACAACATTCAGAACTAGCTTTGGGCACTGCGAGTTCCTTATGATGTCATTTGGACTCACGAATGCACAGGCCGTATTCATGGACCTTATGAATCCGGTGTTTCGGTCGTATCTGTACCGATTCGTCATCGTATTTATAAATGACATCCTGATATACTCTAAGAGTCGGGAAGATCACGAGGAGCACCTACGAGCAGTCATTGATACTCTTAGGAAGAACCAGTTGTTTGCTTAGTACAAGAAGTGTGACTTCTGGAAAGAAGAAGTCAAGTTCCAGGGACATGTGGTGTCCAAGGAAGGAATAGTCGTGGACTTTGCTAAGGTGATCGTAGTTTAGGACTGGGAGCAGCACGGTTTGGTTACTGAAGTGAGGAGTTTCCTTGGCCTGGCAGGTTACTATCATTGATTCATTAGGGACTTTTCCAAGATAGACAAACCGTTGTCTCAGCTCACTCGGAAGGATCTCCAGTTTGCCTGGAATGAGAAGGTAGAAGCAACCTTTTAAGAACCGAAGGACAAGTTGACGTCCGCACTCCTGCTAGTATTGTCAGATCAGGGGGTTAGATATACCATTTACACTGATGCCTCTCGTGTTGGTTTGGGTTGTGTTCTTATGCAGAAGGACAGGGTGATTGCCTATGCATCGCGACAGTTGAGGAAACACAAAGAGAACTACCCTACACACGACCTGGAGTTGGCGGCCTTCATCTTTGCATTAAAGCTCTGGAGACATTACCTCTACGGAGAAGAGTTCGAGCTCTTTTGCGACCACAAGATCCTCAGGTACATATTCACACATAGAGACTTGAATATGAGGCAACGACAATGAATGGAAATCTTAAAAGACTTCAAGTTTGAGGTCTCCTACCATCCTAGCCAGGCCAACCTTGTGGCAAACACGTTGAGCTGCAAGAAGACGATAGCATTTGCAGCTCCGATGATGATAAGGGAATGGAATATGGTAGAATATGTGCAAGATTTTAAGAAGAGGCTTACGGTAGAGGAACCGTTCGAGAGCGTCGCACATATTCGTGTGCAGCCACTTATCGATAACCGAATCATTGTGGCTCAGAGGGAAGATGAAGGGTTGGTAGAGTTAAGGAAGCGAGCTAGTGACGATGACGACTCTTACTGGAGAGTTAGTTCGAATGAGGGTTTACGTTATCGTGGCTGCCTATGCGTCCCAAATCTTCATGACTTGAGAAGGGAACTTCTCGAAGCTGCTTACAATTTGAAGATGGCGATACATCCTGGTAGTACAAAGATGTATCGAGATATAAAGCGTTCATATTAGTGGGACAACATGAAGGCCCACATAGCAGACTATGTATCCCGCTATGTCACATGCCAGCAGGTCAAGGCCGACCATCGCCGACCTCCTGGATTACTTCAGTCCATGCCCACAACTGAATGGAAATGAGATTTCATCTCTATGGATTTCATTTCAGGGTTACCAAAGATGAGGAAGGGACATGACTCCATTTGGGTGATTGTGGACCGGTTGACGAAATAGGCTCATTTCTTTGTAACGACCTGAAAATTTCCGTACATTGGGCCGAGTACCACCTCGACCAGAAATCACATAGGGTTAAATCCTTTAGAAATTTAACAAAGTTAACTAAGTACTAAACTCGGTTAACCATGAAATCCGCTGGGATCGCTTTAAATACGATCTGCAAGACCCAAAACTTGCAGAATTGGTGACTCTAGGTTACCCTAAAGTCTAGAGCCAAACTCATTACCCGTCTGCTCTCGGGACTGAAACGAAACTTCGTATGAGGTCTAGATCGCACATCGGGAGTCCGATTAACACGAAGCTAAGGAACCAGGACCGCCCCACTGGGCTTGACAATCATCCAAAAATCAGATGATTCCGATGTCCCACGGCCATTGTTTTCACTCCGGAGCGAGGGAGTGTGAAAAACACTATTTCCATCCAAACGAAAATATCTGGAATAGTGATCTGGCACCTTTCGGTTGCGCGTCAGTATTAAGCAACCTGACCGTCGGAATCAGACCAAATTACACCCTCGGATTAAGAAAAATTTCAGGAACATTTACATGTACTCAGAAATTCTGATCGTGGCCCACGGACCGTTGAACTGAAAGTGGTCCGCCACGTGCGATCTGGGAATCTGATCGAGCCGAAAACGTAATCCCACGTAGATCCGCAGAGGGTGAGCTTAAGTCTGACGTTTGGCTCAAAAAGGGCTACCAGAACACCCCTTTTGAGCTTGGAAAGTGGCGAACTGCCTATATATGCAGCCACCCTTGAACCTGAGTCTATTTTGGATATGTTCTAGGCTATAAAAGGGGCTTAGAACAGCCCCTCTCACAGCCATACGAATTTGGGTCCAAACCCTAAGAGAGAGAGAGAAAAGAGAGAGAAACTTGTGGAGATCGAGGCCGATCTTCCTCCTGCTGCTTCCACTTCTCCCACGGCCTACACCGCTCTATTCCAAGGGATTTCCCGGCGGTTTCCACCCCATTTGAAGGTAAGAAACCCTAACCCTAGGTCTGATTTGAGCTTGATTAGTGATAGGTTAAGGAAAGACTAACTGAATGCGCTCTTTATGCTAGGAATCTCCCGTATACGGAAGCACCAACCCTCTTGCTGATTCATTGGAATTCCAAGGGCTGACGTGAGGACTTTAAGCGTATAAGTTACGGTTTTCAACGCTTTCAATGTCAGATAATGATAGATTCATGATCTGCATGCAAATGCACATGTACAAAGTGCTTTCCGTTTCCTGTTTCGATTAGCGATAAAGAATATGGAATTTTACATACTCTTGATATACGTAGAAATACCGTATACGTATTTTTGTTGAGAAAATGTTTAACATGTTTATTTAATGTTTGATTATATCATGTGTGGATAAAATGCTAGTTTGGCGAAAGGGATCGCAAAAATACATGTTTATGTGTAAATGTCATATATGTGGAAATTGTGTATTCCAGAAATTCCGCATACGTGTGGATTTTGGAAATATAATTGTGATGATTATTTGCTGTATGATTACAATATACATGGGAAAAATACCCTCGAGGCTTAAGGACAGCCCAATCACGAACTTGCCTAACATACGTCATGTATGTTGGAAAAGTGTATTCTAAGTGTTGTATAAGTGCATGTATGTGTACATGTGTATGTACTAGTGCCTTAGATAGGCGCTGATATGGGTTTTCCAACTCCCTTAGAGACATGTAGGATCCCCTCCATGCGGTGGTTCACCGCAACCACTTAATTGTATTGCACACACAATTATATCCTCATGGGGATAGTGCTTTATTACATGCATTACAACATGCTTTGCAACATGCTTGACTCCATGTTTTACTTCATGCTTTATAACATGCCTACTAACATGCTTGTATTGCTTGTTTATCATGCTTTATTTCACATGCTAACGATGAAAATTGTTTGAGTTTGGGACTATGAATATAGTCCAAACACTCGGTACCAGACTTGTGATTGTGGCTGAGATTCATGTCGCCACAAAGGACGGGTCCGGCGAACCCGAGTCGTACTTCGGTTGGCGATAGTGGTTGGCCACGCGGAGTGCTTTTGCGCTCCATATCGCTCAACTTGTGGTGCGCTCGAGCTAGTCAGGCTCGCCAATGAAACCGAAGTGTAGTTGTGTGTTCATCCTGTTTGGTCGCTACTGCTTGAACCTAGGGTACCAAACTTACCAGTGGTGATTCCTGTTTAACCATGGTACCTAGATCCGCTAAGACGCATGAGCCGGGCATGGTGGTATGGGACACCGTGGTCGAGCTGTCGGCCTATGCTGGGGCCATGTGCCTCCCCGTAGTGACCATTGCGCAACTACCTCGTGAGCCGAATACGGTGGTATGGGACACTGTATTCGAGCTGTCGATACTTCGGCGAGAGCCGAGTACGGTGAGATCTGTGCTCGTGCTGACGGGCGACGAGTCCTCCGTGGTATCATCGAGTACACTCCAAGGGTCTGTGATTGGCCACGAGTCTTTCACAGCAACTAGAGTGTGAGTTGAGCCGAGTATGGTGAGACCTGTACTTGAGCTGACGGCTAGTGATTGAGCCGAGTACGGTGAGACCTGTACTCGAGCTGACGGCCAGCAATTGAGCCGCATACGGTGAGATCTGTATCCGCGCTGACGGGTGACGAGCCCTTTGCGATGCCATCACTAAGCTTCTCAAACCATAACATCGTATGAGAATAACTAGGATTGACGACCCTAGAATGGATCATGTTGGGAATGATACAAGGGAGGTACCTTAGTTTCCCAATACTGCTGATTGAAATGGACTAATAATAACTTGGTAATCACGAGCATCATCGCACCGCATGTGCTTTGTAGATGTGGCGCACTGAGGGAGTTAAGCATTCGCGAACGTAAGATGATGTCGCTTGAGGGTGGTTTGGCAAGGGCATACAGCATCATGTCATATCATTTTGCATTTAACAAGAGTAGTTAGAAATGCTTGATTTGTACTGCTTTATCATTACTGCTTGGTTGATTTGATAACATGTTAACTTATGCATTATTGTTCCACTGAGTTAGCTACTCACTCCCACGTTACGGGACGGTGTTGTACACACCAACCAGACTCTGTCGCAGGTTTAGAGGGCGCCTTGGTTCAGGAGCCAGAGCCCGACGTTGATGAGGACCAGGAGGAGTTCTCCTTCATGCAGTACTCTGACGGCTACGCTTAGGCCGGCTGCATCGCGGGATTCTCGGGGCCTCTTTTGAGGATGTATTTTGGGTTTTTGACTTACAAACAGTACATGTATATTGGTGCTCAGCTAGTACTCATACTCTGGAGTTCAGAAAATTTTGTTACTTTTCCTACTTGAATATAAAATTTCAGTCTTCCGCTGCTCTTAAATACAATTGAACTGGAGTATGAATTACTGTTTTGGTTTAATCTCATTCATGTTTATTGCGCTAACTCAGACAACATTTAATCGGCATTGTGTATGTTGCATAAGTGATGCGTTGGAACTCGGGAGCTGAGTTCATACTCGACCCCCGAATTTCAGGGCGTTACAAGTTGGTATCAAAGCATGATTTTGATTAAAACCGGACCTGAGTTATGTCCCCACTACGTACGCTGACGCATTATACTTAGGAGGGTGCGCAAACTTTTAGAAACAGTCTTAGGGTCCCCCGATTTCACCGTTCGGTGAAATTCATTAAAAACGTACGCGTTGATCGAGTCTGTACTCGATCATGACCGCACACATGGACTCCAAATCGCCCCTGGACCGTCTATTGACGTGTCAAGATCACAACCCACCAAAATTTAGTCGTTAAAAATCAGGAAAAAATCAGATTGGTTCTGAAATTTCCGGAAACTACCCGTTTGGGAGCCGAACGGAGTGCGTGGGCCCCCCACGTCAGCCTATTAAGATTTTTGACCAAGCCAGGGTGCATTCAGCACCCTGGGCACGTGCCAAGGTGGGCCAGGCCGCGGCAGCGCGGCTCCGGCCAAGTCTGGCCGCGGCGGCGCCGAGGGTCGAGCGGCGCGCCGCCGCCCGGTCGGCTTTCTGATGGGATTCCGGCCATGGGGTTGGTCGGCCTGACCCCCCAACACGTTGGCACGTGCGGTTTTCTTGTTTGATTAGGATAAATAGGGCTGGAGCACCCCTCTTTCCATTTCACCCCTCTTTTCAAGCACCTCCACCCCATTTTCGATTTTCTCCAAAAACCCATCCCTCCAACCTCTAAATCTTCCATTTTTCTTCCATATCTCACACATCCCAACCTTCCACAACAGCCCTAGCTTCTCCCTTTCCCCATTTTCTTAAGTTGGATCTCTCATATCCCTCCTTGGAGCTCAAAATCGGGTAAGATACTAACCCATCCCACTTCCTTCTTGTTTCTTCTTCATTTCCTACCTCTTGGGCTCCTCCCACACCCATTGGATTGATTATTTGTGGTAGAGCAAAGAGATCAGCCCCTTAAATCCCATTTTGGGCAAATTTCCATGGCCCTCCTTGGTGTGGTGGCCACCATTTTCTCTCTTTCCTCCATCTTATCTCTCATGGGAAAGAGGAAAACCGCGGCTGATGATGCCGGCCCAAGTAGGCCAGCCCATTCCCGAAGAAGATCCGACGTCGGGGCCGGCCCAAGCACCGTGCGGGAGTTTAGGTCAAAGCGAGACTTGGATCCCGACCATCCCGCCAGAAATGCTTACCCGATTGGTATGGAATATGGGCGCTTTGCGGGCCGCAAAGTTGTGTTTGAAGCTCATGTAGATGAAAGGATGTTCGGGCTACACCCACTGATGGACCGCCTGGTGGACATCGGTTGGAATTCTATGTTTGATGGCCAGTCGCCTGCATGTGAGGACACGGTTCGCGCCTTCTATGCTCACATCGTGGACGCATCTGTTGAGCCTCTTCAGTTTACTGTTTCTGTGAGGGGCATTAGACGCACGATTACAGTGGATGAAGTGGCTCGGATCGCCAAGCTGCCGCGTGGTCAAGTACACCCCAGTGATAGCTTTTCCAGAAGTGCGCGGGAAAGGGATCGCCGCGCGCGATATCTCTGTGGTCGTCAGGTTACTTGGAGGAGAGGAAACAGCATTGCGTCGACAAAAATGGCGGAAGACCTCCGGTTACTCCATCATATTTTCACCTATAACGTGTACCCACGATCGGGTAACCACACGGAATGTACTCGGGTGATTGTAGACTTCTTGTACAAGATGGGACATGGAGACGACATATGCCTGCCCACGTTCATCCTATCTCAGATAGTGCATGCCGTTCGTTCTACCAGGAACGATCTTTCGCTCCCATTTGGCCGTCTGATCTGCAGGATGGCTCGTGATGTAGGCTACAGGTTGAACATGGAGGATCTTGCACCGGTCCGAATCATAAGTGAAGCGACACTCAGGAATATGAAGATCGGCCCTCAACAGCGGCAAGCCCGACTCGACGACTCTGGTGATGAGTCGGATAGTGCCGGCGAGGAGAGTGATGAGGAGGGCGATGATGACATACAGGAAGAAGAACCTGAGGCTCAGGACACCGAGGAGAGTTCACCTCCTATGGCTCAGGAGCATGGTATAGATCGGGATGCTTTTGATGCGCGATTTGCCCGTCTTGAGGAAGGGCAAGCCGCCCTGCAGCAAGAAATTGGTCAAGTTCGAGCCAAGCTTGAAGAGACTGACGCCTATATAAAGAGAAGTTTCAAGAAGATGTCCCGTACGTTGAAGGCCATCCTGTGCTGTGCGCAGGATAAGAATGCTCCTCCTCCACCGCCTACTTCGGATGCTTAGTCATCCATGTGTTGTGTGTTGTTGTTTAGGTTGGTTACCGCGATAGGCGGTTTATGTTTTATGTTGTTGATGTAGTAGGTAGTAGCATGCTTTGTATGTTTTTCATGTAATGAATGTAATGGCTATCATGTGATTTTCTGTCGTGATTCATGTAACTCTGTAGTCCATGTATTATGACAATTTTGAGTAAATGAAAAGCATGTAGCCTCTTTGTATTGATGATGTGTGGAATGCGTAAGTGCCTCATGATGTGTGTTGTGCTATATCTCACAAATGATCTACCCTATGTTGTATAGGGCATGCCGCGGCAGTATACGCGGAGCACGGCACATCTACGTTTGACCGGCTCTATGGACCAGACTCCTTCTGGTAGTGGCGGTCCTACGGACCGTGGATTGGGATCTGATCAGCCTTCTGCTGGTCCTAGTGGTGGACAGCCACCTTACACACCCCCGGTCAGAGAGCAGTATCGGCCGTCATCTGCTGCACAGCATGATTCCCAGGCTGCTCCACAGCCTGATAGATTGATGAGCAGCTGATGATGATGATGCATCAGCAGCAGATGCAGCAGCAGACAGCAGATCAGCAGCAGATAGCAGCAGCAGCAGAGCAGATCACAGCAGCAGCAGCAGCAGATGCAGCAGCAGATACAGCAGCAGCAGCATCAGGATCTGATGACCATTATTGCTGAGGCCTTGTCCCACGGTGGTGGTGCGGCTCCACCTACTACGTCTGCGCATCCTGAGGAGTATTCTGAGCCTCCTGCGCGATGTGAGGATCCGCCTCTGCCTGCACCCGTTGCACCTCCTACTGGAGATGTCGGTACGCGAGGTCTACTCGAGCGATTTCAGCGCTTGAGGCCTCCTTCATTTGCAGGTTCTCACAGACCCGAGGAGGTAGAGTTCTGGCTGGACCGCATCTCCAAGATGCTACGGATGTTACATTGCTCTGAGGCAGAGCAGGTTGAGCTGGCTACTTTTATGTTTGAGAGGGAGGCCAGCTTATGGTGGGACAGTGTGCTGCGCACGGTCGCAGTGGACTTCATGTGGACTTGGGAGGCTTTCGAGTCTCGGTTCCACGAGAAGTATTACCCGCAGACATATCGACATGAGCGGGAGGACGAGTTTTTGCGCCTCAGGCAGGGAGGCATGACGGTGACAGAGTATGAGCACCGATTTACAAAGTTGGGCCGCTTTGTCCCGACCATCCTCGTCAATGAGCAGATGAGGATGCGACGATTTACTGGAGGCTTGCGACCTGACATACGGTCGAAGCTTTGCTGCCACACTATCCCTACTTATGCAGCACTGGTCCACATGTCTATGACGGCCGAGCAGGATGTACCGTCTGGCCCGATCACGCGGTACTATGGTTGCGAGACCGCGCCAGGATACACAGAGCAGGCCTATTTTAGGCAAGAGGCCTCGAGCCGATTCTCCCCCCAGGGCTGCAGCGCCAGTGCTTCCCATGAGACGCCGTTGGTGACCTGCACGTTTTGCGGGAAACCAGGACACCCTGCCGAGAGCTGCTTCTCGCGCATGAGGGCTAGCGGATTTGCGCCACCGCAGAGATTGGGTCGCCCTTATCCCCAGGCCATTTCAGCTCCGCCGCTACAGACCGCTCCTGCACATCCTTCATTCCGACCTCCTGTGCCGTTCTTCAGGCCGCCACAGCGACCCCTGGCTCCTCAGCCGAATCGCCAGCAGCAGGCCGTGTGCATACCCTTGTTGCTGAGGCACCAGAGACGTCGATATCGGCACCGACGGCCTTCGAGGGCACGGCTCATATTCATGGTACTCCCGTTTCTCTACTGGTGGACACTGGGTCCACTATCTCTATCATTTCATGTGGGGCGGTGAAACGCCTATCTTTGCATACTGTTCCCACTAAGGGAACGAGAATCACTACGGCCACCGGGACCTTCTCGGATGTCACACGTTTATGCGAGAGTTGCGCGATAGATTTGGGTAGCAGCACAGAGCTCGTCGACCTTATTGTTGCTCCGCTATGGCACTACGACGTTATACTTGGCATGGATTGGCTCGCCAAGATGAGGGCGGAGATAGATTGCGATGCTCGGATCGTGACCGCCTATGGACCTGATGGCACAGCGTTCACGTTCTCAGTGCAGGTCAGTTGGCCCTGTCGAGTTGATTGTTATGCTGCATTACTTGTGCCGATTGATGGTCCGACACTGGAGGGTACGCCAGTGGTTAGGGAGTTGTTGGAGTCTTTAAGACTATCCCTGGTTTACCTCCTCGGCGCGAGATTGACTTTACGATTGACCTTACGCCTGGTGCGATGCCCATCTCGTTGCCGACCTATCGTATGCCTCCATGCGAGATGGAGGAGGAACTGCGGAAACAGATTGACGAACTTGTAGAGAAAGGCTTTATTCGACCTAGTGTGTCTCCTTGGGGAGCACCTGTGTTGTTCGTGAAGAAGAAGGACGGGTCGCTACGGTTGTGTATTGATTACCGTAGGTTGAACCAGGTCACGGTGAAGAACAAGTATCCTTTGCCCAGGATAGATGATCTGTTTGATCAGTTGAGGGGGGCGAAGTATTTCTCGAAGATTGACCTTCAGTCAGGGTACCACCAGTTGCGCGTGAGAGAGGAGGATATACAGAAGACAGCCTTCAGGACGTGCTTCGGGCACTATGAGTTTTTGGTGATGTCGTTCGGTCTGACGAACGCACGTTCGGCTGTCGATGGCGTGATGCCGGTATGACAGAGTGAGTGATGGATATTACGGTAATATCGTTCATCGATGATATGATATACTCCACGAGTCGGGAGGAGCACGAGGAGCACCTGCGAGCAGTGTTGGGTACGTTGGAGAAGAACCAGTTGTTTGCGCAATACAAGAAGTGCGACTTCTGGCAGGAGGAAGTCAAGTTCCTGGGACATGTTGTGTCCAAGGATGGGATAGCAGTGGACCTTGCTAAGGTAGCCGCGGTTCAGGATTGGCAGCAGCCTGAGTCGGTTACTGAGGTGAGGAGTTTCCTTGGTCTGGCTGGGTATTACAGACGTTTCATTCGGGATTTCTCGAAGATCGCCAGGCCATTGTCGCAGTTGACTCGGAAGGACCTGAAGTTCGCCTGGAATGAGAAGGCGGAGGCAGCTTTTAAGGAGCTGAAGGACAAGTTGACGTCCGCCCCTGTGCTAGTATTGCCAGAGCAAGGGGTGAAGTACACGGTATATACTGACGCGTCTCGCGTTGGTTTGGGTTGTGTGCTGATGCAGAAGGATAGGGTGATTTCGTATGCCTCGAGACAATTAAGGAAGCACGAGGAGAATTACCCTACACATGACCTGGAGTTGGCAGCGGTCATCTTTGCATTGAAGCTCTGGAGACATTACCTCTACGGAGAGGAGTTCGAGCTTTTCTGCGACCACAAGAGCCTTAAGTATATATTCACGCAGCGAGACTTGAATATGAGACAGCGCCGATGGATGGGACCTTGAAGGACTTCAAGTTCGAGGTTTCCTACCATCCTGGCAAGGCGAACCTTGTGGCAGACGCGTTGAGCCGCAAGAAGGCGATGCATTTGCGGGCACCGCTGATGATAGCCGAGTGGGACATGATGGAGTTTGTGCGCGACTTCGAGCAGAGACTCACTGTCGAGGAGCCTTTTGAGTGTGTTGCGCACGTTCGGGCGCGGCCACTTATTGACGACAGGATTGTTGAGGCCCAAAGGGGCGATATACGGCTGTCTGAGCTTCGAGAGCAGGCTAGCGACGCCGTGGATTCCGAGTGGAGAGTTGGTTCTGATGGGGGTTTACGATTCCGTGGCCGCCTATGTGTTCCTGATGTGGCTGACTTGAGACGCGAGCTTCTCGAGTCTGCCCATAACTCGAAGCTTGCGATGCATCCTGGTAGCACGAAGATGTACCAGGATATGAGACGGACTTACTGGTGGGACAACATGAAGGCCCACATCGCTGAGTATGTATCTCGGTGTCTGACGTGCCAGCAGGTCAAGGCAGAACATCGCCGACCTCCTGGACTGCTTCAGCCCATGCCTATAGCGGAGTGGAAGTGGGACTTCATCTCCATGGACTTCATATCAGGGCTGCCGAAGACGAGGAAGGGACACGATTCTATTTGGGTGATTGTGGACCGGTTGACCAAATCGGCCCATTTCCTCCCTATCAGAGTTACGAACTCTGCAGACGAGCTGGCTAGACTGTACATCAGAGAGATCGTCCGTCTGCATGGAGTTCCCTTAGAGATCGTGTCGGACAGAGACACGCGATTCACATCCATCTTCTGGACTCGTATCCAGGAGGCGATGGGTGTGAAGTTGAAGTTCAGTACAGCGTTTCATCCTCAGACTGATGGGCAGACAGAGCGGGTAAATCAGATTTTGGAGGATATGTTGCGAGCATGTGTGTTGGACTTCAAGGACAGCTGGGATGACTGTCTTCCGTACGCAGAGTTCGCCTACAACAACAGCTTCCAGGCGACTATTGGCATGGCGCCTTATGAGGCTTTATATGGTCGACCTTGTAGGGCACCGCACTGTTGGGCAGAGGTTGGCGAGCGTAGCCTGATTGGCCCGGAGTTGGTCCAGACGACTACAGAGAAGATTGATATCATCAGGCGTCGATTACTCACAGCGCAGAGCAGACAGAAGAGTTACGCCGATACGAGGCGGCGGCCGCTGGAGTTCGAGGTCGGGGATCATGTCTTCCTTCGAGTTTCCCCTATGAAGGGAGTCCTTCGGTTCGGAAAGAAGGGGAAGCTCACACCGAGGTTTATCGGTCCATTTCAGATACTGGATCGAGTGGGTGATGTGGCGTATCGTCTCGCCTTGCCTACGCCGCTTGCTTCTGTACACAACGTATTTCATGTCTCTATATGCTGAAGAAGTACGTTCCTGATCCTACGCATATCATCAGATGGGAGCAGGTACAGTTGAGTGAGGATGCTACGTACGAGCTGCGCCCGACGCGTATCCTTGATAGGAAGGAGCAGGTACTACGTAGCAAGGTCATCCCACTTGTGAAGGTGCTTTGGACACATCATTCCGAGGAGGAAGCTACCTGGGAGACTGAGGCCGAGGTCAGAAAGAACTACCCTCAGATTCTCGAGGACTACGAAAAGGTATAAATTTCGAGGACGAAATTTTTTGTTTAAGGGGGGTAGATTGTAACGACCTGAAAATTTCCGTACATTGGGCCGAGTACCACCTCGACCAGAAATCACATAGGATTAAATCCTTTAGAAATTTAACAAAGTTAACTAAGTACTAAACTCGGTTAATCATGAAATCCGTTGGGATCGCTTTAAATACGATCTGCAAGACCCAAAACTTGCAGAATTGGTGACTCTAGGTTACCCTAAAGTCTAGAGCCAAACTCATTACCCGTCTGCTCTCGGGACTGAAACGAAACTTCGTATGAGGTCTAGATCGCACATCGGGAGTCCGATTAACACGAAGCTAAGGAACCAGGACCGCCCCACTGGGCTTGACAATCATCTCAAAAATCAGATGATTCCGATGTCCCACGGCCATTTTTTCACTCCGGAGCGAGGGAGTGTGAAAAACACTATTTCCATCCAAAGAAAATATCTGGAATAGTGATCTGGCACCTTTCGGTTGCGCGTCAGTATTAAGCAACCTGACCGTCGGAATCAGACCAAATTACACCCTCGGATTAAGAAAAATTTCAGGAACATTTACATGTACTCAGAAATTCTGATCGTGGCCCACGGACCGTTGAACTGAAAGTGGTCCGCCACGTGCGATCTGGGAATCCGATCGAGCCGAAAACGTAATCCCACGTAGATCCGCAGAGGGTGAGCTTAAGTCTGACGTTTGGCTCAAAGAGGGCTACCAGAACACCCTTTTGAGCTTGGAAAGTGGCGAACTGCCTATATATGCAGCCACCCTTGAACCTGAGTCTATTTTGGACATGTTCTAGGCTATAAAAGGGGCTTAGAACAGCCCCTCTCACAGCCATACGAATTTGGGTCCAAACCCTAGAGAGAGAAAGAGAGAGAAAGAGAGAGAAATTGTGGAGATCGAGGCCGATCTTCCTCCTGCTGCTTCCACTTCTCCCACGGCCTACACCGCTCTATTCCAGGGGATTTCCGGCGGTTTCCACCCCATTTGAAGGTAAGAAACCCTAACCCTAGGTCTGATTTGAGCTGATTAGTGATAGGTTAAGGAAAGACTAATCGAATGCGCTCTTTAGGCTAGGAAACTCCCGTATACGGAAGCACCAACCCTCTTGCTGATTCGTTGGAATTCCAAGGGCTGAGGTGAGGACTTTAAGCGTATAAGTTACGGTTTTCAACGCTTTCAATGTCAGATAATGATAGATTCATGATCTGCATGCAAATGCACATGTACAAAGTGCTTTCCGTTTCCTGTTTCGATTAGCGATAAAGAATATGGAATTTTACATACTCTTGATATACGTAGAAATACCGTATACGTATTTTTGTTGAGAAAATGTTTTACATGTTTATTTAATGTTTGATTATATCATGTGTGGATAAAATGCTAGTTTGGCGAAAGGATCGCAAAAATACATGTTCATGTGTAAATGTCATATATGTGAAATTGTGTATTCCAGAAATTCCGCATACGTGCGGATTTTGGAAATGTAATTGTGATGATTATTTGCTGTATGATTACGATATACACGGGAAAAATACTCTCGAGGCTTAGGGACAGCCCAATCACGAACTTGCCTAACATACGTCATGTATGTTGGAAAAGTGTATTCTAAGTGTTTGTATAAGTGCATGTATGTGTACATGTGTATGTACTAGTGCCTTAGATAGGCGCTGATATGGGTTTTCCAACTCCCTTAGAGACATGTAGGATCCCCTCCATGCGGTGGTTCACCGCAACCACTTAATTGTATTGCACACACAATTGTATCCCTATGGGGATAGTGCTTTATACATGCATTACAACATGCTTTGCAACATGCTTGACTTCATGTTTTACTTCATGCTTTATAACATGCCTACTAACATGCTTGTATTGCTTGTTTATCATGCTTACTTCACATGCTAACGATGAAAAATGTTTGAGTTTGGGACTATGTATATAGTCCAAACACTCGGTACCAGACTTGTGATTGTGGCTGAGATTCATGTCGCCACAAAGGACGGGTCCGGCGAACCCGAGTCGTACTTCGGTTGGCGATAGTGGTTGGCCACGCGGAGTGCTTTTGCGCTCCATATCGCTCAACTTGTGGTGCGCTCGAGCTAGTCAGGCTCGCCAATAAACCGAAGTGTAGTTGTGTGTTCACCTGTTTGGTCGCTACTGCTTGAACCTAGGGTACCAAACTTACCAGTGGTGATTCCCGTTTAACCATGGTACCTAGATCCGCTAAGACGCATGAGCCGGGCATGGTGGTATGGGACACCGTGGTCGAGCTGTCGGCCTATGCTGGGGCCATGTGCCTCCCCGTAGTGACCATTGCGCAACTAACTCGTGAGCCGAATACGGTGGTATGGGACACTGTATTCGAGCTGTCGATACTTCGGCGAGAGCCGAGTACGGTGAGATCTGTGCTCGTGCTGACGGGCGACGAGTCCTCCGTGGTATCATCGAGTACACTCCAAGGGTCTGTGATTGGCCACGAGTCTTCACAGCAACTAGAGTGTGAGTTGAGCCGAGTATGTGAGACCTGTACTTGAGCTGACGGCTAGTGATTGAGCCGAGTACGGTGAGACCTGTACTCGAGCTGACGGCCAGCAATTGAGCCGCATACGGTGAGATCTGTATCCGCGCTGACGGGTGACGAGCCCTTTGCGATGCCATCACTAAGCTTCTCAAACCATAACATCGTATGAGAATAACTAGGATTGACGACCCTAGAATGGATCATGTTGGGAATGATACAAGGGAGGTACCTTAGTTTCCCAATACTGCTGATTGAAATGGACTAATAAAACTTGGTAATCATGAGCATCATCGCACCGCATGTGCTTTGTAGATGTGGCGCACTGAGGGAGTTAAGCATTCGCGAACGTAAGAGTAAGATGATGTCGCTTGAGGGTGGTTTGGCAAGGGCATACAGCATCATGTCATATCATTTTGCATTTAACAAGAGTAGTTAGAAATGCTTGATTTGTACTGCTTTATCATTACTGCTTGGTTGATTTGATAACATGTTAACTTATGCATTATTGTTCCACTGAGTTAGCTACTCACTCCCACGTTACGGGACGGTGTTGTACACACCAACCAGACTCTGTCGCAGGTTTAGAGGGCGCCTTGGTTCAGGAGCCAGAGCCCGACGTTGATGAGGACCAGGAGGAGTTCTCCTTCATGCAGTACTCTGACGGCTACGCTTAGGCCGGCTGCATCGCGGGATTCTCGGGGCCTCTTTTGAGGATGTATTTTGGGTTTTTGACTTACAAACATACATGTATATTGGTGCTCAGCTAGTACTCATACTCTGGAGTTCAGAAAATTTTGTTACTTTACATACTTGAATATAAAATTTCAGTCTTCCGCTGCTTTTAAATGCAATTGAACTGGAGTATGAATTACTGTTTTGGTTTAATCTCATTCATGTTATTGCGCTAACTCAGACAACATACATTTAATGCATGTGTATGTTGCATAAGTGATGCGTTGGAACTCGGGAGTTGAGTTCATACTCGACCCCCGAATTTCAGGGCGTTAC
>JAJHSJ010000009.1:31603959-31663385 GCA_021015155.1 Magnolia officinalis
GGTTCACTCCTAACCAGATGTTTATGCTCTCCACAGAGGAAGGGTCCACACAATGCACCCACTACATACACTCCCGCCGGAGGTCTCTTGAGGACTTCAAAGGGTGAGAACCACTTAAGACCCAATCCTAGAAAGGAATTATCGCAAGTGTCCTCCTGGACTCTAGATACTTACAGATAAGTTGATGAGTCACGTTAAGCATAACGCCGAAGATTCCTCCTCCTTGTTGACGAAGAGTCTTCTTGCTTCCTTGTTCGCAACGCAAAAGATTATACCAAGACTAGGCTTAGGGGGGTCAAGGTTAGATGGAATCCTACTCTCTAAAGGTTTTCCTATAAGAGAGTAGGAATGTTCCAATCTTATGCATTCAAGGCATCCCAACTTAATGATTTGTCATTAAGGTAGTAGATGGAGGATCCGTGGAATACGGAAGCTCATTCTCCAATCCACTCTATTGAATATCAATGGTGAGGGTGGATTGGAGGATGAACTCCCTCGAGAGAAAGGGCTTTAGATATATGATACAAGTTGAAACACTCAAAAGCTCTCTCTTCTTTCTCTCACAGCAACAAAAGACAAGTCCTCTATATATAGGCAAAAAGTTCCAACGGATATAAAACGGTCACATTTATAACAGAGTTCGATATCATCGAGCAGGTTCAATACAATCGAGCGTATACTCTCGATAGCATCGATGGTCTGCTCGATGACTCGGACTCGATGTCATACGCTTTTAAAACTCTTTGCCAATTGGTCGATGAATCGAAGCTATTGCGATGTCATCGAACTTCGAACTCTGATTCCATCAATGACAGGTTCGATCCATCGACACTTGAAAAATGTGAGAGACTTGACTTTGAGATATTTTAGGTTTTCATGAATGATCGGGGGAACCGTCGAGATCATCGGAATTGAATGTCGATGATATTGAGATCAGAGTCGAGGCATCGATAAATCCAGTTGATTTATCTTTGAACTTACTGGACAGTTTATGGCTTTGTTTGATGCAATCGATCTGGTGTCGATATCATCGATATTTGAATATCGATCAAATCGAAGGGGCCCCGATCATAGTTAAAAAACAACCTGAAATATTTACTGCAAGAAATGCGCTCCCACTATCGATATCATCGATGGATCTCCGGTCTTATCGATATTTGAATTCAAATCATATCGGACAGTCATCGATATATCGAAGAATTTTGAGATTTTCATTAAAAAAAGGGGCACCGAAAATCTGCATGTCGATCTTATTGAGCCACTCTCGATGGTCTCGAGATTTGAATATCGATGATATCGATATGTGTATCGATACATCGATAATTCTTCCAGATATGTGTGAAGTTGTTGGACATATTTACTGCTTTTATCGATGATATCGATAGGTGTATCGATACATCGATAAATCCGTCCAGATGAATATTTAGTTGCTGCACATTTCCGGTCCTCTTATCGATAATATCGTTAAGCTATCGAAGACAGCGACAGTGCTTGTCGATCATATCGAGGGTGCTTCGATAAAATTGACAAGGCGAGAAAAACTTAGAGATTTTCCTATTTTACAAAAAGTTTTCTCACCTTAAAAAACCTAAGATGACTATCTTGTTTTAAGGGTTTTAATCACTTAGTGTTTTGGGACACGGGATGTGAGGCTATGATTTACCTATTGCGAGCTTCCACACATCCGGTTGAGGCAGACGCTTGAAATAATCTTCCTATCGAGTTCTGCAGCCAGTCTGACTCACCATTCACGTAACTTAACAAACCAGGGCACTAGCAGGTGCACTTTCAAGATCCATTGTCAGGGAACTTTCCCCAAACCGTATGCAGGTAATGGACCTTCAGATGAGTTTTGTTGGCCCGAAACAGCCACCTTTAGCTATATCCTAAGTATACCATGGCCCTGGGGCCATTAACCTCACTTCTGGGCCTATATAATGCCCTAAACCCACCCATCTCTCATTCCATACGAATTTCCTAAAACTCTAAGAGAGAGAAGAGAGAAGAGAGAAAAGAGGAGGAAAGAGTGAGGAGAAGTGGAAGAGATCTGTGGTTTGTTAGTGGGATTCACTCCCACCACTCCACGTGTCGAATCATCTCTCCCATGTCGCTAGACCGTCGAATCCAAATTTGTTTTTAGGTAAGAAATCCTAACCCTAATCTATTTTAGGAATCCAAATAGAGAAGTCGGTGGAATAGCTAACCTATTTGATGATTTAGGTAGCCGTTGTGCTGTAGACGGAGACGTAGTGTACGAATCGAGTTCGTAACAAGTAAACCGACGAAAGGTGCAGACTATAAACATTTAGGTTATGGTTTTCAAGGCTTTCAATGTCAGCTAATGATTTATGTCTGACTTGTTTTCCACCATATGATCTTAGTTACGATGTATTCGATAAATAATACATGTGTGTGAACTATGTGAATATATAATGCATTCCATGCGTTTGTTGAAATGTTTGAATGGAATTACTATATGATTTGTACTTTTCATGACTATTAATCTTAAATACATGTTTGTTGTATGTATAACAACTCCTTTACGAAAGGATTTGCTATCATATATGTTATAACTAAGTTAGGGCGTGTATGTAGTAAGGTGTAGGCTAAGTGTTTGATAAAATGCCTGAATAACTAATTGTTTGTTGAATTGTAATTATTAAGGGTGTTGAGATAGGATTCTCAACTACCCTATCTATGCGTATAAATTATTTCATGTAACCTTAATTTCACATACGTGATTTATGTATAAAAATGTCTATGTATAGTAGCATGCTTTATGTGTTTGATAAAATGCTCAAATAATTATTGTATTTGGATTGTTTGTTAAATGTTGTTATGACTATCACATGTGATTACCTATTGTAACTGAGTGTGATTGGGACTACTACGTAGTCCAGGCAATCGGTAATAGATCCCGGTTGAGTGGTCGAACTAGATTCGCCACATTGGATACGTTCAATGAATCCGAGTCGTATGAAAATTGTCGATGGTGGTTAGGCCACGTGGGGTGGTTATGCGCTTCATGTCAATTAATCCAGCGTACGTTCGTGCCAATCGAACTTGTCAAATAACCCGATTAGCCTATCGTGTGTTTACCATGTATGGATGCTACTGCTTGAATCTAAGGTACCACTTACCAATGTAAAGCCTGTTTTAACCTTGGTACCATGATCTGCTAAGACTCATGAGCCGGGCATGGTGGTATGGGACACCGTAGTCGAGCTGTCGGCCAACGTTGGGGTGACGAGTCTCCCTGTAGTGTCCAGTGAGCAACTCAAACTCGTGAGACAAATACGGTGGTATGAGACATGTATTCGAGGTTGTCGGCCTGCGCTAAGATGACGAGCCTTTCCATAGTGACCTCGAGAATAAAATAGGCCTACGATGAGGGACGAACGTCTCCGTAGCGACCTGAACTTGCCTATCCACTGCTTTTCAATCAGGGGTGATGTTGCCCTATAACTTGCCTATCGTATGTGATTAACTAGGATTGACGACCCTAGATGGATCATCATTTGGGTAAATGATATAAAGGGAGGTACCTTAGCTTCCCGAATCTATTGTATGAATATGCCTAACAAATTACTTGGTTAACATGATCATGCGCCGCATTGCATGTGCTTTGGGAAAGAAGCGCACATTTAGGGAGTTTTCCATGCGCGATCGTGAGATGATATCGCTGAGGGAGTGTAGGAGAGGGCATGCATCATTATAGCATATCATTCTTACATTAACAAGAGTTCTTAGGACATGATTGTTGTACTACTTTATCATTACTGCTTGACTGAATTGATAACATGTTAACCTTTGCCTTATAGCTCCACTGAGTTGATCACTCACTCCCACTCTGGGACGGTGTTTTAAAACACCAACCAGACTCTATTTTAGCTGCAGATGATGACGAGGCTTACGAAGCGGAGCTTGACTTTTACGACGATGAGGAGGGGTTCTCCTATATGCAGCTATCAAGTGGGCCTATGTAGACCATACACTGATCAACGGGATTACATGGATACAAATTAGTTAAACATTACACTTTGTCATTTTATATAATTTAGAACAAACATGTATATATTCAGCCTGGTGACATGATCATACTCTGGGGGTTTATAACCACTTATATACCTTATATACCTATCATAGTCTTCCGCTTGCTTAATTTAATCATCTCTAGAGTATGATATGTTGATTTAGTGTAATCTCATTCATGTTTAATGCACTAATATAGACAACATTGAATCATCATTATTTATGTTGCATAAGTGATGCGACGGATCTCAGGAGTTGAGCTTTGCTCGACCCTCGATTTTCAAGGCGTTACAATATGACCTGTTTCCTAAAAACCCGAGTGTTAACCTATAGAGAACCAAATTCCATATTTTTTCTTTATCTTTCAGAGTTAGTAGTTTAGCGTAGGATGGACAAATCAGCATAAAGGAATATTTGCATTTACATTTAGAATATATAAGAGGCTGCCCATAATGACTTATACAAACCAATATCTTCAAAATAACAAATTCAAGAATTTCATAATTTATACAAGAGAAGTAATAAGATGGATATAAATTTGAGCTGTAAAATTGTGCAGCCCCTCTTGGCAAATACAGTCATGCATCCCTGACACTTGTACCCTGTTCCTAATTAAGTTTGAACATGCATATCATTCACGCCACCTGTACTACCTTTACGATTGAATATTTGATGAAAGAGTGGTCAGCTCAGTGTGAATTCCCCTTAAGATTACACACCGCTGCCTTAGCAAACATAGTTTAAAGAAAAACAAAGAAACATTCTAAAGCAAACAGGGTGCAGTCTTATTTAAAATGCATGGATGTATGAATGCACATCGACCTGGGGATGCTCATCCAGTCGGACTTGAGCTCGTCACCCATGCATAAGACCGGTCATTAGCGTGGCATAACTCATACAGTATAGTGACCAAGTCATCACGTAGGTTGATAGTTGGTGGTTTGTGAGCAAGGGAAACAATACCCCAATGAACAAGGGCACGTGCTACAACATCCAGAATTATCCACTCATCATCGCCAATATGCTATGAATGCATGATTATCCAAATCATTTTTTTATTTCAATTACAATCAGCCGGTTTGAGTAACTCAATGGGTACTACAGAGGGGCTCGTCACCCAGCGTAAGCGAACAGCTCGGGCATAGTGTCCCATGACCACCATCCCCAGCTCACGAGATTTTTCCCAACTTAGGATGCTTAAATGGATGCCCATCGACCAGTGGCCAATCAAATTCGATAATTAAGGATTACCATCGCATAGTTATAGGCCATCAAAGCCACACAAAACAACCATCAAAACATGGGACAAATATTAAATTGTGGCGGTAAAAAGGGTACACAGAACATCAAATCAATTAGAAAAAAGGGTCAAGCAAGGCTAATTAGAGCTATTAAAAGAGATCATTTCTAAGCCACTCAAGTCATATGCCCTATGGATGGTAAATCCTACGTTAATGTTCCATATCCCATATGTCCTCTAAATCGAGAGCCCATTTCTTACCACAACCCATCTTGTTACATCCTAAGTATAGGTTTACGTACACAAGAGAGAATTACCCACTAGTAAGTGTAGTGAATAGAGATTCAAAACCGACTTACAACAATTCATGTGAAAGCATATAGATATAACATGCTAGATGTATGTGAAGCACTTGATATATAATAATCGTAAAGATCATTGATTAAAATTTAAATGGAAGCCATCATGTAAATAACTATTGCATGCAGTTACAAATCAAATATAAGTCATGTCTTAAGAGTTTATGACTAATGTAAGAGATCACATCCTATAAGATAACATGTGTGATTCTGATCAAGACTATTACTTAACCAATTTGGAAATGGAAAGCTTAAGGGGAAGAAATCATCACCTAATGGTTTGAATTACTCTCAATGTTGCTAGGGTTGGTTGTACGTTTAAGGATTTAAATCAACACCATCTGCCTAGTTGGATCGCGATCTCACAAAATCCATGCGACTAGGATGAAGTTTAAGACTTTGAGTTCCATTTCTTCATGATGCTCCATAACATGACATGATAATCGTTCTGCTATCCCATCCAGTTGTGATAATCCAAGTGCAGCCTTCTTCTCAAAATATGTCAGATCATCTTATTCGGATGGAATATGTTCTAGAACATGCCTAACTGGATCGAGATCCTAATTATAGAAATCTTCTTCTAGATCCTCTATTATTTGACCACGAGGTCTGGTTCCATATATTGAAACCAATTCTCAGAACCTGATGGAAGAGTAAACCTTTGATGTGGTGGGAGACCTGCAAGAGCTCTCGCAACAGCTGCTGCTACTACAGCCCGAGTTGGAACCTCGGGTCGATTCGACGGAACAGGGAGAAGGCTGAGAGATCTGGCAGATCGGACGAAGCTAAGGACCTTTTCTCTGACTCTAAAAAAGTCCATATGGATGAAAGGGAAAGGAATGCCCTAGGGTGGCTGCTACTGCTGCTCTCGATAATTCAAATCCATCCTTCGAAACTAACCATAAGAGCATTTCAACTCTTCCCTCTTCATCCAACTTGATCTCTCCTCTCTCTCTCTCTCTCTCTCTCTCTCTCTCTCTCTCTCTCTGGTCTTCCATAAGGGCTGGAATGGACCGGACCCATGCCCAACTCAGTCTAACCTTGGATAGCAGGGTTGGGACTCGACTCTACTAAGTTCGAGTGAGTCGGTGACTCAGCTCGGTGAGCCAGTGCAGCAATGCACTCTCTCTCTCACTTTCTTTCTTCTTTCTCCTTCTTCCTTTTTTCTTTTTCTTGATCTTCCTTTCTTTCATCTGCCGCAAGTCCAACGGAACCATTGGACGGTTGGATTCTTCCCAACTTGAACCAAACTCAATGTGGTTAGGCCGAGGATGGAAGGAGCCATTAATGGCAGATCTCAAACGGAAGCTTCCTCCTCCAATCTGCCTCTTGCAGACGGTTCGTGAGGACCCTTGAAAGCTTGTAGACAAGCTTCATTGAAGCTTTGAGGAGGTTAGGTCGGTGGGTTCGAAGGAAGGAAGAAACGGCTAGTTTTTGGATCTGTTTGCTTTCCTTCGCAAAGCCATAACGACAAGGTATAAATGCTTGGGATTGC
Organism: Magnolia officinalis; assembly: GCA_021015155.1. Lineage (NCBI taxonomy): Eukaryota > Viridiplantae > Streptophyta > Magnoliopsida > Magnoliales > Magnoliaceae > Magnolia > Magnolia officinalis. The sequence continues at coordinate 31,611,086 of JAJHSJ010000009.1, forward strand.
TCGCAAATGAAGGGATAAGATCAAGGGATTTCCACGCACGCGGATTGCCAAGCCGGCAGTAGCAAGTTTCCATTTTTGGAAAGCATTTATGCTTTCAGGTCCCATTTGCATCAGTTCTCGTGTGCATGAGGGTGCACTCCAACAGGTGAGACCACCTAGGGTTTGTTCAGGATCATCATCTGGCCATCATAAATGGTCCTGATCATTGAAATGCGCCCTGATCTATGGGCCCTGATTGAAACTATGGACATTTGCCTATCCACTGGCGAGAAGAAAAACTATAAAGGAGGGAGAGAGTTTCCTTCCTCTTCGAGTCGGTCGGGTCAAACCCGACTTGACCGACCTCCAGATTCGGTACGATGAGGGTGCACTACGCCCTGGTTTGCACACTCTGCAAGTGTGGGGCCCATATACATTTTTTCACAAATCCACTCCCTCCATTTGATTTGAAGGGTTCAGATGGGGCCCTCAACCAAAGATTAAGCATATCCAAGGTTTAAGTGGGCAAAACTAATGGAATTATGGTCCTTTAGTGCCGATTGCGTTGACTCGACGATCAGATTGATTCCAATCCAATTATCGACGGTCAAAAGGTCCTATGAAATCATTTGTATGGCTTTCATAATATATTACTAACCCCATATTAATATTAATATTAAATTTATTACTATCATTGTTTATTTCACTCTATTATTATCATTATTTTCACATATGTGTGCATTTTTAACCACGTTGTGGGTCCCGCACTATAGGTTATTAGGACTATCCATCTCATGATTTTATATTATTATTTATTTAACTATTATTATTATTATTGTTATCATTATCATCATTATTTGCTTACCTTTTTATTATACCTATATGTAAGATGTGGAACTACCCATCATGTGCATTTCGCTACATATAATAATGTTAGGGTTTCTCTGCATTAGTGTCGGCCATACAACATGAATCTCTAGTTACCAAACGACAGTTCTCTATCCATTCCAACGATCCGACGGTTGGATTGACTCGAATTTGGTTGTCGATAACCCTAGGGAACCAAAAGAATGTTTAGGTATGATCTGGGAGTTGGATATGAAGCCAGCTAATCCGACCTGTGTTTTCAAATGATGGATCATCCTACAGGACATTGTGAACTTGGTGAACGGTGGGTTCCATGATCTAGGGTTCTAAATCCAGAAAGGTCAGATAGATTTGCCCACCAATGAACTTGGAATTCTAAAAATAGGTCTCTCTAGCGATATGATGGTCCATCTTTAAAATTAATGGATGGATAGCTTGGTGTATGGATGAGGATTGTTTTCATCGATTGGATTTAGGCCAGAATGAATGTGAATGTTCACTTAAGTTATGCTTGTATTTACATTAAATTAGATTACATGGTAACACTCGAGTAATGGAAATTACAGGGTGTTATAAACTACCCCCCTTAAAGAGAATTTCGCCCCCGAAATTCAACACTTCGACTATGAATGTGGACAACAATCTACCTTATGGTGTCTGTATGCATGCGCTAGTTCTCCACACTAAGTTTATTGTATATGCAAGCGCTTATGAGTTACTACCAGAACAAGGGTTATTATAATCTACCCCCCTTAAAGAAAGTTTTACCATCGGGATTTGATAATGCTCATCCTGGTTATTAACGTAAGAGAATTATCCTAGTGGCGTGTCGTATTCTTAATATGTCTAAGTGTGTTGGCACCACCAGGTCTTTGATAGATTATATATAGATCTCGTACAACCCTTGTATCTTTTACCTAGCGGATCAGATAACATTTCTAGGTTCTATAGATTGTTAGAAGCCCTTTGAAGGCCTACAAAAACTAGGGGTTTGGTTTAATGTCTAACAACATCGCGACATCCTATGGTATTAACTAGGATTACAATTTCCTTTAGGTGACAGCTAAGAATTTTTATACATTTCTCTTTATCTTCGTTGACTATTAATGATAGTTCCCAGCTGTCTAAAGTATATTACCAATTTTTATTTTTCAGTGTTCAGGGTCACACGAATAGATGGTCGTAGTAGGTTTTAGCCTGATACATCGATCCTTTACCTACGTAGAATAGAGGAATTATTGGTATCAATTCATAATCCTGTTAGATCTCAGTACTTTGCTTGATTAGGGCATTGGAATCATTGAGATTTGATAAGACTTAGAATTTGGGTGAAACCGCATAAACTTCGCTTAAACATGGTTCCACCAGTCCATGATCCCGATTGTTCTAGACTTTTGGGAAATATCGTGTAATCTTCTATTTTCATAACAGGTAAATTTACATGGCCCATTACACTTTCACTGCGCACTCTGATTTTAAGCGCAATGCAAAACTTCGGGACCCGAATTTCCTACACAAAATTCGAGTTTAAAAGTTGTAAGTTCACCTAAGATTTCAAATCTAGTCTTGATATACTCAGCTTAGGGTTAAAAGTTTACCTAAAATTATATAACTTTTCCTATAATTAATTTTACGTGTTCGAATTTGTGGGAAATATTATTCTTAAGTAAAGAGATATATTAGGAAATTCAAATTACGATTCTTAGTACAATTCCTTAAGTTTAGGAAGTGCTTATGTTTAATCGAATGTAGAATATGCTGGGTAAGGGAAATTCCTACAATTCTAAGTTCATCTCATTTGTCGAATCTTACAACGATATGATTTTTAACTAAGTTTTTTTTTTTTTTTTTTTGAAAAGTTCAAATTATAGATTTCTAAAGATTATTCATTGAGAGTCAAGTTCAATGAATGTTCTTATTCGATTTCAAACACATCATAGTGGGTATTTGTCCGCCATGGTATGTGAGTTTAATTTCTAAGTTCAAACAATAATTCAGGTAGTTTTCAAGGGAAGTAAAGTTTTATAAGTTCAAGTGACTAAACCTGAAATTCTTGAGGGAACCTTTTTTTTTTTTTTTTTTTTTTTTTTTTTTTTTTTTTTTTTTTTTTAAGTCGCTACATTCTTAGTTTCTCCTAACTTTAAGTGGATTCTACATCAATTCAAATGACTATCTCAATAATTCCTGAAGGAACCTAAGTTCATTTTAAATTCTCAACTTTTCCCAATCCCAAGGGAATTCCACATAATTTCAAATGGCTAACCTAATAGTTTTTAAGGAGGCCTAGAATATGAAGTCACTATGTTTTCAATTTTCCATTATTCTAAGGGAATTTCACCTAAGTATAAATGACTAAACCTAAGATGTCCAAAGAGGCCTAAGTTCGTTTCTACATTCTTCGGTCATCCAAACAAATTTCCAGGGGGGGCTTAAAATTTTGAGTTCCTATATTCTCAATCTTTACTACCTACCGGGGAAATTCACATAAGTTCAAATGGTTACTCTAATAATTTCTAAAGGGACCTAAGTTTAGGTTTCTACATTCTCAAAATTTCCTAAGTCTAGGGGGAATTTGTTTAGGTTCAAATTTATAATTCTAGCATCCTAACTTGAGACATTCGAAGTTTGTATAAGTTCATTTTCCCAAGGCCTGATTTGTCTAAACTATGCTCTTTTACCAGCTGTAACGCCACGTGTTTTCAGGACCCGAGTATATGACTCGTTTCCCAAAAACCCGAGTGTTAACCTATATAGAGCCAAATTTTATATTTTTTTCTTTATCTTTCAGAGTTAGTAGTTTAGCGTAGGATGGACAAATCAGCATAAAGGAAAGTTTATATTTACATTTAGAATATACAAGATGCTGCCCATAATGACTTATACAAACCAATGTCTTCAAAATAACAAATTCAAGAATTTCATAATTTATACAAGAGAAGTAATAAGATGTAGATAAATTTGAGCTACAAGATCGCGTGACCCCTCTTGGCAAATACAGTCATGTATCCCTGGCACTTGTACCCTGTTCCTCATCAAGTCTGAACATGCATATCATTCATGCCACCTGTACTACCTGTACGGTTGGATATTTGATGAATAAGTGGCCAGCACAGTGTGAATTCCCCTTAAGATTACACACCGCCACCTTAGCAAACATATTTTAAAGAAAAATAAAGAAACATTCCAAAACAAACAGGATGCAATCTTATTTAAAATGCACAGATGTATGAATGCATATCGACCTGGGGATGCTCATCCAGTCGGACTTGGGCTCGTCACCCATGCATAAGACCGTTCATTAGCGTAACATAGTGACCAAGTCATCACGTAGGTCGATAGTCGGTGTTCTAGGAGCTAGCAAAACAATACCCCAATGAACAAGGGCACGTGCTACATCATCCAGAATTACCCACTCGTCATCGCCAATATGGTATGAATGCATGATTAGCCAAACCATTTTTTTATTCCAATTACAATCAGCAGGTTTGAGTAACTCAGTGGTCATTAGGGGGGCTCGTCACCCAGCGTAGGCCGACAGCTCAGGCATAGTGTCCCATGACCACCATCCTTGGCTCATGAGATTTTCCCATCTTAGGATGTTAAATGGATGCCCATCGACCAGTGGCCAATCAAATTCGATAATTAAGGATTACCATCGCATGTTTACAGGCCATCAAAGCCAAGCAAAACAACCCTCAAAACATGGGACAAATGTTAAATCGTGGCGGTAAAAAGGGTACATATAACATCAAATCGATCGGCAAAAGGGGTCAAGTAAGGCTAAATTAGAGTGGTTAAAAGAGATTATTTCTAAGCCATGCAAGCTGTATTTCCTATGGGTGGTAAATCCCACGTTAATGTTCCATATCCCATATATCCTCTAAATCGAGAGCCCATTTCTTACCACAACCCATCTTGTTACATCCTAAGTATGGGTTCACATACACAAGAGGGAATTACCCACTAGTAAGTGTAGTGAATAGAGATTCAAAAGCGATTTACAACAATTCATGTGAAAGCCTATAAATATTACATGCCAGATGTATGTGAAGCACTTGATATATAATAATCACAAAGATCATGGATTGAAATTTAAATGAAAGCCATCATGTAAATAACTATTGCATGCAATCATAAATCAAATATAAATCATGTCTTAAGAGTTCATGACTAATGTAAGAGATCACATCCTACAATGTGTGATTCTTATAAAGACTATTACTTAACTAATTTGGAAATGGAAAGCTTATGGGGAAGAAATCATCACCTTATAGTTCGAATTACTCTCAATGTTGATAGGGTTGGTTGTACATTTAAGGATCGAAATTAGCACAATCTGCCTAGTTGGATGGCAATCTCATAACATCCATGCGACTAGGATGAAGTTTATGACTTTGAGTCCCATTTCTTCATGGTGCTCCATAACATGGTATGATAATCGTTATGTTATCCCATCCAGCTGTGATAATCTAAGTGAAGCCTTCTTCTCAAAATATGTCAGATCATCTTCTCCGGATGGAATATGTTCTGAACATGCCTAACTGGATCAAAATCCTCGTTATAGAAATCTTCTTCTAGATCCTCTATTATTTAACTACGAGGTCTGGTTCCATATATTGAAACCAATTCTTCAGAACCTGATGGAAGAGTAAACCTTTGATGTGGTGGGAGACCTACAAGAGCTCTCACAACAGCTGTTACTGCTACGGCCTGAGTTGGAACCTCAGGTCGATCCGACGGAATAGGGAGAAGGCCGAGAGATCTGGCGGATCAGACGGAGTTGAGGACCTTTTCTCCGACTCTAGAGAAGTCCATATGGATGAAAGGGAAAGGAATGCCCTACGGCTACTGCTACTGCTACTCTCGATCATTCAAATCCATCCTTTAGAACTAACCATAAGAGCATTTCAACTCTTCCCTCTTCATCTGACCAAATCTCTCTCTCTCTCTCTCTCTCTCTCTCTCTCTCTCTCTCTCTCTCTGATCTTCCACAAGGCCTAGAATGGACTGGACCCATGCCCAGCTCGGTCTAACCTTGGCCAGCAGGGTCGGGACTCGACTCTACTGAGTTTGAGCGAGTCAGTGACTCAACTCGAGTTGAGCTACTGTAGGAACGCACTCTCTCTCGCTTTCTTTCTTCTTCTCCTTCTTCCTTTCTTCTTTTTCTTGATCTTCCTTTCTTTTATCTCCTGCAGGTCCAATGGAACCATTACAAGGTTGGATTCGTCCCAACTTGAACTAAACTCATTGTAGTTAGGCCAAGGAAGGAAGCAGCCATTAATGACAGATCTAAAACGGAAGCTTCCTCCTCCAATCTACCTCTTGCAGATGGTTTGTGGGGACCCATGAAAGTTTGTAGACAAGCTTCATTGAAGCTTTGAGGAGGTTAGGTGGGTGGGTTCAAAGGGAGGAAGAAACGGCTAAGTTTTGGATCTATTTATTTTCCTTTGCAAAAGCCCTAATGACAACGTATAGATGGCTAAGATTGCTTGCAAATGAAGGGACGTGATCAAGGGATTTCCATGCACGCGGATTGCCAAGCTAGCAACAGCAGGTTTCCCTTTTTTAAAAGCATTTGTTCTTTCTGGTCCCGTTTACGTTGGTTCTCTTGTGCATGAGGGTGCATTCTAGTAGGTGAGACCACCTAGGTTTTGTTCAGGATCATCATCTGGCCATGATGAACGGTCCTGATCATTGAAATGGGCCCTTATCTGTGGGCCTTGATCAAAACTACGGACATCTGTCTGTCCGCTAGCGAGAAGAAAAACCAGAAAGTAGGGAGAGAGTTTCCTTCCTCTTCGGGCGCAGTCGGGTCAAACCCAACTTGACCGACCTCCAAATTTGGTACGGTAAAGCTTCACTACGCCCTAGTGTGCACACTCTGTAAGTGTGGGGCCCATACATATTTTTTGACAAATCCACTCCCTTCATTCGATTTGAAGGGTCCAGATGGGGCCCCTAGCCAAAGATTAAGCATATCCAAGGTTTAGGTGGGCCAAACTAATGGAATTATGGTCCTTTAATGTTGATTGCATTAACTCGACGATCAGATTGATTCCAATCTGATTATCGACGGTCAGAAGGTCCTATGGAATCATTTGTATGACTCACATAATATATTACTAACCTAGTACTAATATTAATATTAAATTTATTACTATTACCATTTATGTAACGTCTCGTAAAAATCCGTACAAAGACCCGAGTACCACCTCAGGCAGAAATCACTAAGGACCGAATTCTTTAGAATTTAGGCAAAGTTTAATTAAGTACTAAACTAATTTAATCGGTGGATTAGCTTGAACCACTATCTATACGGATGACAAGACCCAAAACCACTAGAATCCCTAACTCAATATTACCTAAAAACCTAAGAGCAATCTCAAAACCCGGTTGCTCTCGGGAGCACATTGAAACTCTGTATCGGACCTAGACCACGCGTCGAAAGTCTGATGACCCTGAAACTATAAGGTTATGACCACCTTATTGGGCTTGTCAACCATCACAAGAATCGAGCCTGAATAGTATCCAGAAACACACAAGTAAAGCCCTAAGTAAAGTGTGTGAGAAACGCGAATATCTTAAGAAAATGAACTCAAACTTAAGTGAATTGGACCGTTCGCTTGCGGGTAAAATTAAAGACTTCAGATCGTTAGATTCTGACCCAACTACACCCATGGATCAGGGAAATTTTTCAGCACCTACTAGTATACTTGTGGCCCTGATCGAGTAACGACAACCGTTAATCTGATACAGGTCCTTCACGGCCGATCAGTTTGTCAGATCGCACCATAAACATAGTCCTGGCGTAGATCCATTGTCAGGGAACTTACTCCATGACTTAGGCGAGAAATGGACCTTCCTAAGGGCCCCGTTTGTCAAAAACAGGCACCCTTTGGTTATACCCTAAGTATACCATGGCCATGGGGCCATTAACATCACTTTTCGGGCTATTTAAAGACCTTAAACCACCCCTCTCTCATTCCATACGAATTTCTCTAACCCTAGGAGAGAGAAGAGAGAAAAGAGTGAGGAGCAGAGAGAGAGATCAGTAGATCGTTGCTGGGATTTACTCCCACTACACCACGTACCGAATCGCTACCCCACCATCGCTACACCATTGATTCTAACTTCAATTTTGGTAAGAAATCCTAACCCTAATGTTGTTTTAGGAATCCAAATAGAATAATCTAAGAAATAGCTAACCTATTTCAATGTATAGGTACCCGTTGTTCCGTATTGGGGAATGTAGTGTACGAACCGAGTTCGAAATGAGTTATCCGACGAAAGGTGCAAACTATAAATGTTTAGGTTATGGTTTTTAAGGCTTTCAATGTCAGCTAATGATTTATGTCTGACTTGTTTACCACCGTACGATATTAGTTACGATGTATTCGATGAATTATATATGTGTATGAACTATGTGAATATATTATGCATTCCATGTGTTTGTTGAAATGTTTGAATGAAATTACAATTATGATTTGTACTTTCCATGACTTTTAATCTAAAATACATGTTTGTTGTATGTATGACAACTCCCTTGTGAAGGGATTTGCTATAATATATGCTATAACTATGATAGATCATGTATGTAGTAATGTGTAGGCTAAGTGTTTTATAAAATGTTTGAATGAGAAATTGTTTGATGAATTTCATTTAATAAGGGGGTTGAGATAGGATTCTCAATTACCTTATCTATAGTTATAGTTTCCTTCATGTAACCTATCTTGCTACTACGTGATTTATGGATGAAATGTCTATGCATGATGACATGTTCAATATGTTTGTTAAAATGCTCAAATAAGAATTATATTTCAATTGGATATTAATGCTGCTATGACTATAACATGTGATTACCTATTGCAATTGAGTGCGATTGGGACTACTACGTAGTCCAGGCAATCGGTAACGGTTCTAAATCGAGTGGCCGAACTAGTCTTGCCACAATGGATACATTCGGCGAATCCAAGTCGTACAATGATTGTCGACAGTGGTTAGGCCACATGAAGTGCTTATGCATTCCATGTCGATTAATTAAACATGCGCTCGTACCAATCGAACTTGTCAAATAACCCGATTGGCCTATTGTGTGTTTACCATGTATGAACACTACTGCTTGAATGTAAGGTACGCATAGCAATGTAAAACCCATTTCAACCATGGTACCAAGATCCGCCAAGACTCATGAGCCAGGCATGGTGGTGTATGGGACACCCAGGTCGATCTGTTAGCCTACGCTGGGGTGACGAGCCTTGTAAGGCCCGTATTATATACCGTACTGTTCTGTAGGCTTCCTCAGTCCTCCCAGTCGAATTCCGGTGACTCACGATTTGTAATCAGCAGTTGTGCGCGACCCTGAGTCGTATCCCATTTTCCAAAGTTGGCTCAACCTGAGACCTGTACCCTTACGACCGCGTCGTCGCCGCGGTTTCGATGCCATGTCTCCCGTGCCGAGGTGATACCTAAGCCAGGAGATGTGGGCCCGTGTTTGGTTCAAGAAAATGCCGCGCGTTACAAATACCGAGGGAATCTCTACAACATGTCCTATCAATCAATCAATCAAATACACATCACTCCCATCACTCACACCCATCCACAAGTACAACCACCCTCCCCAAAAGTCAACCTTCTCTTACAATAAAGTACCCCTTACATCACTCACCATCCCTCTCTCCCATCACTTCTCTCTCTTATCTCTCTCTCTCATTTCTCCCAAGCGCCATGAGAGCTTGGACATCCATGACTTCCATGAGAAGAACAAGGTGTGGCCCACTCCCTACTACCCAATCCCACCCTCCAAAATCGATCTTAACCGTTGAGTCTTGTTCCCTTGAAGCTCTTGAACGTGTTGGTGGAAGAAGGAAGAAGATCCTAAGGTGGGTGCTGTTATTTGTTGATTTTGGGATTTGAGGGCCCACATATATGGGACCCATCTAGATGTATTCATGGATAGGGAGGGCCCATAGTGGCAGGGTCCCTCCCCTCTCACAATCGTCTCTCTCTCTCTCTCTCTCTCTCTCTCTCTCTCTCTCTCTCTCTCTCTCTCGATGTGCGGCCCACCCGATGCATGTGACACCATCCACACCATCCATCAGCGTGGAGCTCACCATGATGCGTGTATTGCATCCACACCGTCCAGACAGTTTGACGATGCTGGACGTGGACCCTGCTGCATGTGCGTCCATGCTGTCCACGCTGGACAGGGACTCGTCATGAAGTATGTGCTTTATCTGCACCGTCTAGTTGGGACGATGCTGATCATGGGATGGTGGGACCCACTAGACCGTCCAGCGTCTGGACGTGGCCCCATCTTGATTGTTTGTGTTAAAACCAGACCGTCCAGGGTCTGGACGTGGTACCCACCATAATTTATATTTTCAACCACACCGTTCTGGATGGTGGAAACTGGTGGGACCCATTCTATACTAACCTCAGCAAGTTCTGTGGGTCTCATAGCAGTCTAGCTGCTGTATAGACGTCAGATAGCTCTATGGGCCTGATTTGTTGCATGTGTTTAATCCATATCGTCTAAGCATCTGCAGGGTTGGTTCCTATGCATTTCAAAGAGAATGAGATATATCTAAATTTCAAGTGGGACCCACCCTCTGCACGTGCATCCAGGCCTTGGCTCTGGACGGTGGAAGATCCCAATCTCTGGTGGGCCACACCCAGGTGGACCCCACTCTAATGTAACTGTATATCATGGACGGTGAGGCCCACAATGATGTATTGTCCAGGCCGTCCAGGGCCTAGACGTTCATAATAATAATAATAATTATTATTATTATTATAGTTATAATTATAATAATAATGATAATATTATAATATTATATATAAACGTTGTGGTGGGCCCCCACTTGGGACCCACCTGATGCTGATATATGAGCGGATTGGCTGGTCTACCACACATAGCTATAAAGCTGTTGTGGTGACGTCAACAAACTGTGGGCCCCACTATGGTATGTGTTACATTAGGGTCGTCCATCTGTTGGACGACCATGATGGATGTGTTCCATCCAAACCGTCTATCCATTTGGCAAGCTCATCTTAAGGCTTGAGACAGATAAATGAAGCAGATTTGATGATCAGGTAGACCAAACTGCAGAAAACAGTGGAGATTAAACGTCCACCATTGAGACCCGTTTTGGGGTCACAAAAGTTTTGGATTTGTATGAAATTTACTTTTCCTCTTAAGACAGGTCCACGTGACCTTATGAACAGACTAGATGGAAAATAAATGTGATGGTGGGCCCTACCTTGATGTATCTATTTCATACCCACACCTCCAAGGGTGGACAGTACTGTGATGCCCACCTCGATGTATTTATCCTATCTGTACCATCCGTCTGTCCAGGATGGTGGGCCTGATCATGAGGTTGTGTTATATCTTGTAACATCCCGGATTTTTGCCAACCTGGGATTAGATGTCCTTAGGTAATGGGTTGCTCCTAACACCTTATTATTTCGTCAGAACTGAACCCCACAGTCTAAAATCGCTTCTGAACCCATTTCCTTCACAAATCCCACCCCTTTACTACCTTGTGCTTTCAATTTTTCAAAGCACTTTCGCCCTAGACACTAACTTAAACTAGCTAAGTAGTAAAACTTGGATCACTTTATATACAAACTACAAAGGCCTAAGTACCATCTCAACCAGAAAACAATTAGGATTAAATCCTTTAGAAATTTAACAAAGTTAACTAAGTGCAAACTCGATTAGCCATGAAATCCATTGGGATCGCTTTAAATACGATCTGCAAGACCCAAAACTTGCAGAATTAGTGACTCTAGGTTACCCTAAAGTCTAGAGCCAAACTCATTACCCGTCTGCTCTCGGGACTGAAACGAAACTTCGTATGAGGTCTAGATCGCACATCGGGAGTCCGATTAACACGAAGCTAAGGAACCAGGACCGCCCCACTGGGCTTGACAATCATCTCAAAAATCAGCTCCGACCGATGTCCCACGGTCATTTATTTCGATCCGGAGCGAGGGAGTGTGAAAAACACTATTCCCTTTCCAAAATAAATATCTGGAATAGTGATCTGGCACCATTCGCTTGTGCATCAGTATTAAGCAACCAGACCGTCAGAATCAGACCAAATTACACCCTCGGATTAAGAAAAATTTCAGGAACATTTACATGTACTTGGAATTTCGGATCGTGGCCCACTGACCGTTGAACTGAAAGTGGTCCGCCACGTGCGATCTGGAAATCCGATCGAGTCGAAAATGAAATCCCACGTAGATCCATGTGTGGTGAGCTTAAGTCTGACGTTTGGCTCAAGGAGGGCCACCAGAACCTCTCTTTTGAGCTGGAAAAGTGACGAAATACCTATATTAGCAGTAACCTTTGAACAGGAGTCTATTTCGGTGAGTTTTGAGACTATATAAGGACCTTAAACCCTCTCTCATGGCAGCCATACGAATTTGGATTTGAGAGAGGGAAAAGAGAGAGAAAGTGAGGGAGAAGCGGGAGAACCTCCCTGCCGTCGTTCCCTGCCACCACACGGACTGCACCGCCCCTTTCCAGACTTTTTCCCGGCGTTTCCGGCGTCGTTTCTAGGTAAGAAACCCTAACCCTAATCTGTTTTGGGGTTTAGACTGTTGTAGGTTGTGAAATAGCTAACCTATTTCGTTCTCTAGGTTGCCAAACTCCCGTATACGGAAGCTTAGCAAACCTATCAACTCCGTTACGATTCTACGACAAAAGGTGAGGACTTTAAGTGTATAAGTTGCGGTTTTCAATGCTTTCAATGTCAGATAATGGTAGATTCATGATCTACATGCAATTGCACATGTACAAAGTGCTTTCCGTTTTCTGTTTCGATTAGAATTGTAGAATTTGGAATTTCACATACTCTAGGTATTCGTATAAAATACCGTATACGTATTTTTTATGGAAATGTGTTTGACATGTTTAATTGTCGTATGGATATATAACGTATGGATAAAATACTCATTTGGCGAAAGGGTTCGCCTAAATACATGTTTACTAATATACACCATGTATGTAGAAATACGGTATTGTAAGAAGTACCCTATACGTGTATATTTTAGCGATGCATTTGTCATGATTAATTGTTATATAAATATATTATGTGCGAATAAATGAATTGTTTGGCAAAAAGAATCGCCGTATTACAAGTTCCCTTGTAAACACTATGTATGTTGAAATTGGGTATCCTAGAAAATACCCTATACGTATAAAATTGGCTGATGTAATGGTCATGATTATTTGTTGTATGAATATGATGCATACGTATAGAATACTAGTTTGGTAAAGGGACAACCCTAGTGCACTTTCCTCTAACATACGTCATGTATGTTGAAATAGTGCATTCCAAGTGTTGGTGAAATTGCTTGTGAGTGTAAGTGCTTAAGTGTTAGAACCTTAGGTTGGTGTTGAGATTGGATTCTCAACTACCCTAGTGACGTGTATGATTACCTCCATGAGGTTGATCACTTAAACCACTTACTTGCAATAAATGTGTTTGTATTCCTATTAATGTAGTGTTTTACAACATGCTTTATATCATGCTTTATAATATGCTTATAACATGCCTACTAGCATGTTCGAATTACTTTATTTATCATGCTTGAATTACTTTGTTTATCATGCTTTACTCCACATGCTATGGATGACAATTGATTGTGTTTGGGGCTATGATTATAGTCCAGGCAATCGGTAACGGGATTGAACTCGTGGCTGAGATTCATTTGCCACGTGAGATGTGTTCGACGAACTCGAGTCGTGCGTTGCCTGTCGGCAGTGGCTAGGCCACACGAAGTTGTTTATGCACTTCATGTCGTGCAGCTCAACGGGCGATCGTGCTAGTCGAGCTCGTCAAGTAACCCGATCTGCCTTATGCATGTTCACCCTGTTTGGACGCTACTGCTTGAACCTAGGGTACCAAACTTACCAGTGAAACCCCTTTTAACCATGGTACCTCGATCCGCTAAGACGCATGAGCCGGGCATAGTGGTATGGGACACCGTGGTCGAGCTGTCGGCCTACGCTGGGGCCATGTGCCTCCCCGTAGTGACCATTGCGCAACCAAACTCGTGAGCCGAATACGGTGGTATGGGACACTGTATTCGAGCTGTCGATACCTCGGCGAGAGCCGAGTACGGTGAGATCTGTGCTCGTGCTGACGGGCGACGAGTCCTCCGTAGTATCATCGAGTACACTCCAAGGGTCTGTGGTTGGCGACAAGTCTTTCACAGCAACTAGAGTGTGAGTTGAGCCGAGTACGGTGAGACCTGTACTCGAGCTGACGGCTAGTGATTGAGCCGAGTACGGTGAGACCTGTACTCGAGCTGACGGCCAGCAATTGAGCCGCATACGGTGAGATCTGTATCCGCGCTGACGGGTGATGAACCCTTTGCGATGCCTTCACTACGCCTCTCAAACCATAATATCGTATGAGAATCACTAGGATTGACGACCCTAGAATGGATCATGTTTGGGAATGATACAAGGGAGGTACCTTAGTTTCCCAATACTGCTGTTTGAAATGGACTAATAAAAACTTGGTAATCATGAGCATCATCGCACCGCATGTGCTTTGTAGATGTGGCGCACTGAGGGAGTAAGCATTCGCGAACGTAAGATGATGTCGCTTGAGGGTGGTTTGGCAAGGGCATACAGCATCATGTCATTTCACTCTTGCATTTAATAAGAGTAGTTAGAATTGTTTGATTTGTACTGCTTTATCATTACTGCTTGATTGAATTGATAACATGTTAACCTATGCTTTACTGTTCCACTGAGTTGATCACTCACTCCCACGTTACGGGACGGTGTTGTACACACCAACCAGATTTGTTGAGTTTCAGGTGGTGACGATGCTTGTGAAGCAGAGCCGGACTACTTCTATGATGATAGGAGGAGTTCTCCTACATGTAACTTTCTGACAGGCCAATGAAGACCTGGTATTGTATTGACGGGGTTATGGTTCTTGGGATAGAAGGCATTACACTTCCTCACATTGGGTATATTCTAGAACTGCACTTGTATTTATTTAACCTGGTAATGTTATCACACTCTGGAGACTCATCATAATTTATATATTTTATCTATCTATCATAGTCTTCCGCTTGCAAATTTAACTGTCTCTGGAGTATGATATGCTGTTTTGGCTTAATCTCACTCATGTTCAATGCTCGAATATAGTCAACATTCAATCATCATTCATTTTGTTGCATAAGTGATGTTCTGGAACTCGGGAGTTGAGTTTATGCTCGACCCCCGATTTTCAGGGCGTTACATATCTAAACCACCCATCCGTTTGGGCGTGTGGACAGGTGGGACACCACCTTAATATATGTGATCCATATCCACACCATCCGTTTGGACGGGCAGCGTAGGGCGCAGTGTAAGGTAACTGTTTCATCCCCGCCGTTCAGCCCACCTTGTGATGTATCGTACATTCACACCGCCCATTCACTTGGCCCCCACGTGATGTACGCGTTTAATGCTAGCTGTCCATCTAGAGGGGCCCATTTGGAACGTGCAAGGCCCGCCCGTGATGTATATATGCAGCCCACCTTGATATATTGGTGGCCCATTCATGAGGCCCACCTTGATGTATTGGTGGCACATTCGTTAAGGCCCACCTTGATGCAATTGCGGCCCATACGATTTGGCCCATGTGATGTATTTGAGGCCCATCAGTGTGGCCCATTGACGTGGCCCATTGTGATGTATTTCTGGCCTATGTAATGAGGCCTATCGCGATGTATATTAGGCCCGTAAGGGAGGCCCATTGTTATATATTGAGGCCCATGGGTTGTGGCCCATTATTGTGTATTTATGGCCCAGATGGTAAGGCCCAATACGATGTATTTATAGCCCATTACGATGTATATTAGGCCTTTGTGTGAAGCCATGGGCCCACTATATATATATTTGGCCCTATGTGGGCCACTGCTTGGGAGCGATGTTGGTTAAATATCCACATTGATGGGCAATGATGGTTAAATGTCCACATTGTGACCTTCCATTAGGCCTTGTGAGGCCCATTCTTGCCGATTCTGATTGACGTGACGGATTTACCGATTCTGATTATCGATCGATTCCGATTGACGTAACCGATTTACCGATTCTGATTATCGATCGATCCCGATTGTCATGGTTGATTGATGATTTCAATTGACGTGACCAATTTGCTGATTCTGATTAACGATCGATCCCAATTGTATAAGCCGATTCCGATTGTCGAGGCCAAGTATTGACACCGATTCCGATTTGTCGAGGCTGATTGTATAGGCCGATTTCGATTGTCGAGGCCAAGTATTGAGGCTGATTTCGATTTGTCGAGGTCGATTGTATAGGCCGATTCCGATTTTCGAGGCCAAGTATCGAGGCTGATTTCGATTGTTGAGGCCAAGTATCTAGGCTAATTCCGATTGTCGAGGTCGATTGTATAGGCCGATTCCGATTGTCGAGGTCGAGTATCGAGACCGATTCCGATTATCGAGGTCGATTTCGAGTGTCGATTCTGATTGTTGAGGCCAATTTTATTTGTCGAGACCAATTGTCGAGACCTATATGATGTATATGCAACCCGTAGTTGAGGCCCATTGTGATCTGTATTCGGCTTGCGTGATGTGCATTCGGCCTGTGTTTGAGGCCCAATGTGATGTGTATGAGGCCTATGTGATGAAGCCCATTGTGATGCATTTGAGGGTCAGGCGATGTAGCCCATTGTGATGTATGTTAGGCCCATGTGAAAGGCCCATCGTGATGTGTTAAGCTCTTGAGTGAGGCTTATGGTGTTGTATATTTGGCCCTTGTGTGAGGTCATGGGTCCACTATATGTTAGGCTCTATATGGGCCATTCCTTGGGGGCAATGTGGGTTATATGTCCACATTATCAAGGTCGATTATTGGTGCCAGTTATCGATACCGATTACGAGTATATCATCCGATATCAATTATGAGTAAGTAACAGCATAGCACCATGATACATGCCCATACGTATCATCTACATGTCAGTTATGAGATGTGATTGACCATTGCATATGTCATTGAGCAGGTTGTTATGAGACTCCCTGATAGGCCGAGGTTATCTCACATAAGCGCACAGTATGCACAGGATTGATGTATGAATGGATTGTATGACTCATGCATCACGCATTTTGTGATATGACTACTGTACGCCCTAGTGATATTAGGGTCGTAGCCTCCACAGGCACATCGTGGATGGCCAGATGGGACACCAGAAATGTTTAGTTCTAGCATACGAGTGTCATAGATGTCCCTAGGTGAAAATTCCTAAACCTCCGTGGCCAGGAGAAGTCCCAACGTCGAGACCGAGTGGAAATATGAGCGCATGAGGGTCGTATACCAGTAGGCCGCGTCTCCCACTATGTCGTGGTCGATTGAGAGGGGGTGTGACCTTATCTACCTGAGTGAGGGGGCAATATCTAGGTTGAATTTAACCAGCTTGAGGAATGGGTTCGCTATAGACGAGCCGGGCCCGATATTGGTAGGCGGATAGTGAGGTCTCTTCTACTTACCTAGTTGTGCGCTCGGATAGGGGTGACAAGTTGGCGTAGAGTGTAATAGACCCCGGTGATGATCACAGAGTTGAACAATACTGATATGTGGACTTATTGGGCAGGAGTTGCTGATCAGGGTCGAATATTACATATCAGACCTCAGTAATTGGCTAAATTTACATACCTAATAAGGCTTAATGGAATATTTTAATCGTATTTTCATTTCAGGATGTAATAATGAGCGTTGGACTGAAAAGAGGATTAAAAGCATGGATTTGATGGTCCAAAGCCATCTGAGCATGGGATGGACTCCAGAGAACCAATAATGAAGATTTTACACGCCTGGGATCTGAGGAAAGCAAGCCAAAGGGGCCTGAAATTGGTGCAAAATGCAAGATCACATGTTTCCCGCCATCCGATCAACTCGAAACTTCATACATGTGATGGGGGCCGTAAATCAACCGTACATATTAAATTTCAGCCCTTGAAGATCTCGGGAAGTGGTCCAACGGACAAATCAGCCCATTAATTATCGATTCTGGGCCCACCTGATATTCGGAACTGCCTCAAACTTGAAATTGGCGGTTGATATTATATGAAGAAAAGGATGGACGGTACAGATTTTTCATAAACATCATAGTGGGCCCCACACGTGATGCATGTACACCATGCACACGCCCACCCGAGTTGCACCGAACCGTCACCCGGGTCAGTGCAAGCGCTAACCCGCGCCTTCATCAAAAACGGATTTCCGTTTCAGCACTGACGCCGTCCGATCGGACGATCGCATTGTGGGTCCACACCATCCATCCACCAGCAGATCTGGACCGTCCATCATGTTTGAAGGGGCCCAATCATCAACGTGTAGGTGGCCGAATCCCAAATGAGAGCGAGTATGGAAATCTAACCGTTCAAATGCAGTCGGACGGTGAATCAAGAGATCAGATGGACCACACCGAAATCACTCCAATCTCAGCAGGTATGACCGATTTTTCGAGAGGGAAGCAATGGACGGAGTGGATTTTCCAAAACATCATCACAGTGGGCCCCACCATCTTCGCAGCGGACGCCAACCGCGTCCCTGTTTCCGCGTCAGCGACGAACGGCGCTGGCCGTTTTTGCGAACTTCTGTGGGCCCCACACATCGCCCATACGACTGATCCGACCCGTCCATCTTGTAGAGGGCCGCGAGCACTACAAACCCATGCTGATATTCCACTCCCATGCGTACACATGTGCATGATACAGAGGCCACAAAAGGGCTGCCCTGCAACATTCAAAACTGATCTCTTCGTGTTTTCTTCTCTGGGCCGCATTAATGGACGTTCAAAACCATCAATTCTTGACTGAAATTTCATCCTGGATCCAATGGACGGGGTGGATTTTCCAGAAAACACTTCGGTGGGGCCCACCGATCATGGTTGCGAAAAATTCCACTCCATGTCCTGCTACAACTCTACCACTGATCCAGCTTTCCAACAGCTATAAAAGAGGAGTTTTTATACATGGAAAAGCATTCAGAACCAGGGAGGAGTTCCAGATTTACAGCAAGGGAGAGAAGAAAGAGAAGAAAGAGAAGAAAGAAGAGAGAGAGAAATTGGTTTGAATTTTCCTTTATGAATTTTTATTTTTATTTATCCATCTGTTTAATGGAATTTATGGGTCACTAATCTCTCAGCTAGGGCTGAGATGAAACCCCTAATTTGAACACCCTTTGTTCTATGTTAATTTTACTTTAATTAAATTGATTTGTTTCTTCCCCTAGTGTGCTTGATTGTTTTTAAATTCTATACTTCTCCATCTATGAACTTTTGAGTCTATGGATGGATGTGGTTTGGATGCTTAGTCTAGGTGCTTGTATATGATCATGAACAGGTTCCTGTAGAGGAAGAAACAGGGTGCTTTACTGAACTGCATATTCCATATGCCCGATTTGGACATGGGATATGTTATTCATAGCATTGCTTGAAGGAATTAGACAATCTGTATGCCCGATTAAGGACACAGATTGTGCTTTCTCTAGATAAGTTGATCAATCTAATTTAAGGTGAATTAACAGACAAAACAATGGTTAGGATAATTAGGGGTGGATTCGAAAGTCCTAGTGCTCTCTCTGATTGAATTTTCTTCCTTATTCTAAATAGTTATTTTTCATAAATTTATTGCTCCATTATTTGTTGAATTAGTTAAGGAGAATCACAGATTTGAATTGTGACGACCAGTCCTCGTGGGATTCGACCTCGATCTTACCGAGTTTATTACTACATCACAACCTTATACTTGGGGAGTGAACAGTTGCACATTCATTCATTCATTCACTATCCACTTGGGTTGGTGGTGCGCAATTATTTGTTACGTGTGCCTTCGCAATGGCCAGGATTTCGGTTGGGGCGCGCGACTAACCTCAGATCAGGAGTTTACCGCATTGATTCTGACTATCTAAACTAAGGTGTGGGACTGGTTTGGATAGAAGTCCCTTGTGGAGGACCTCGTAGCCTGCAATACTACGTATTATCATCCCGACTTCAAACTCCAGCTTGGTTATTTCATTCACATCGCATATTGCACTACATCTGCACACATATGGCATTTCGGGATTTGTTATGTTTCTGCACTTATATGGCTAAGACGGACTCAGTAGGATTTATATATTGCATTGTATCCTTGGCATATGATATTTGACTCTCTATAACTCCTCATTTGCATAGCTAATCTGTATTGCGTGCTCTGATATTGTATGGTTTATTGAATTGTCAGTATTGCCGCTTACGTTGATTACTCTGATATTGCTTACTTGGCACTTACCTTGTGCACACACTTTCACAACCCACTAAGCCTTCTATAAGATTATGCACGAAAGATGCGTTCAGGTGGCGTTAGGTTGCAGCAGCGTTGAGCTTGGAGCATGTAGCGAACCTCTGGACTTTTGATTTTTGATATATGTACTTCCCTTTCAACATTGTATTCAAATGATTATATTAGTGGATATGTGGTGATGATGTTGTTCTTGTGATTTGGGTATACTTGTGGTTATACTTCTAATGAGATAAATGTACGTTGGAAAAGAAATCCTCCTTGTACGATCCCAGGATCGGAATCTGGCGTATGGTAGATGGGAAACGAGAATGGGGTACTACGGAGGCTGTCGGCACGCGATTCGGCGATCGAGAATTTTGTGAGTCCGATCTCTGGGTTTGGGATGTGACAAGCCTCCCCGTAGTGACCAGTAAGCAACACAAACTCGTGAGCCAAATATGGTGCTGTATGGGACACCGTATTCGAGCTGTCGGTCTACGTTCAGGTGACGAGCCACCTATAGTGACCTCGAGTATAAATTAGTCCTACGCTAAGGTGACGAGCCTCCCCATAGCGACCTCAAGTGTAAACTCTTGAACTTGCCTATCCATTGTTTTCATCAGGGGTGATGCCCTACAACTTGCCTATCGTATGTGAATAACTAGGATTGACGACCCTAGATGGATCCTTTCTTGGGTAAATGATAAAAAAAGGGAGGTACCTTAGCTTCCCGAATCTGCTGTATGAATAAGCCTAATAAATTACTTGGCTAACACGACCATGCACCGCATTGCATGTGCTTTGGCAAGGAAGCGCACTTTTAAGGAGTTTGTAATGTGCGACCATGAGATGAAGTCGTTAAGGGAGTGTAGGAGAGGGCATGCATCATTACAGCATACCATTCCCGCATTAATAAGAGTACTTAGGATATGATTATTGTGCTGCTTATCATTATTGCTTGACTGAATTAATAACATGTAAACCTTTGCCATATAGTACCACTGAGTTGATCATTCACTCCCACTCTGGGACGATGTTTTAAAACACCAATCGGACTCTGATTTAGATGCAGGTTACGACGAGGCTTTTGCGATGGGGCCAGATTTCATTGACGAGAAGAAGTTCTCCTACGTACAACTCTCAGGCGGGTCTATGTAGACCTCGCGCTGCTTCAATGGGATTACAGGGATTTTGGATTAGTTGAACATTTACATTTTGGTATTTTGTGTATTTTGAAATAAATTATGTATATATTCAGGCCGACTACATGATCATACTCTTAAGGTTATGAAACCCGTACATATACTTTATATACCTATCTTAGTCTTTCACTTGCTTAATTACATTGACTCTGGAGTATGATTTGTTGTTTAGTGTAATCTCACTCATGTTTAAGGCACTAATATGGACAACATTTAAACATCATTGTCTATGTTGCATAAGTGATGCGTTGGAACTCGGGAGTTGAGCTTTGCTCGACCCCCAATTTTTGGGACGTTACAAGTTGATATCAAATGATGATTTGGATTAAACTGGACATGGGTTATGGTAACACGACGCTTTTTGATGAACTTTGACTTAGGTGGGGGCTATTAAATGTAGAAATGAACGTAGGATTCCAAGTTTCACCGACGGGTGAAATTGACAGCTGAAATGCACCCCGTACGCGTCCGAGATCCTGTGAAATGATCTCAATTCCTTCTTAGGTCGTCATATGACAGGTTTAAAATATTACCCGGCAAATCTCAAACTTAAATCACGCCAAAATGTGTGAATATGTGCGAAATGGACATAAGAAATGTATTTCACGGACATAGGGGCCCATACCGTAAAATCCGTTGGGACCCAGGGGGTCCCCCGCATCATTCTGACACCCCGGGGGGGATGCGGCGGCCCCCAGGTAGCGGCCCTGCCACTTGTCCAGGGGACCGTGACGACACTGCGCCGACGGCGGCGCGCCGACCCCACCTCCAGCGGGCCGCAGTGGGGCCACAGATTCGGCGGCCTGCCGCCCTAACCCACATGTGTGGGGCCTTGCACTCATGTGGGACCACCTTACTTGGGTCCCCTTTGCCTCTCTTTGTCCATTCCACCCCCATTCCAAGCTCCAAACCCCTCAAAAATCTTATTTGCCCTCTCAAATCTTCATTTCATACTCAAATCTTCTTCTTCTTCATTACACACCCACCCTCCACCATTTTCCTCAAAACCCATCACCTACCACCTTCTATCCCCCTTATTTCCCCTCATTTGAGCACACAAATCCATCTTTGTGTCTCATAAAACCCAAACCCACCAACCCATCTCAACCTTCAAGTTTCCTTAACCTCATGGCTCTTTTTGAGCTACTAACTACCATCTTTTCCCTTTCCGCACTCCTTTCCCTCATGGGAAAGAGGAGGGTGTCCGTGGATGAAGCCGAGCCTAGCCGCCTGACCCATTCAAGGAAGAAAATGGGCGTCGAAGTGAGCACGAGCGCCAAGTGAGAAAGAAGATCAAAACGGGATCTTGACCCGCGAATCCCTATCGAGAGATCACTACCGACAGGTGTCGAATTTGATAGGTTCCATAACCGAAGAGTTGTATTAGAGGCTCATGTGGATGAATGGCTTTTCCGGTTATACCCAATGATGGACATACTCCTGGAAAATGGGTGGGGTCCCATATTTGAGGGAAATACCCATGCGAGTGAAGGAGCAGTGCGTGCCATGCTCTTATACGGGACCCACTACTTGAGCCGCTACAGTTTACTATCTCTTTGGGAAGAGAGCAGGCTATAGTCAATGTTGACATGATAGCTAGTATCATGGGTATGGTGCATGGACTTGTACATGCTAGTGAGGCAAACCTTGCCAATGAACGAGAAAGGAATCGGCGCACATGTTTTCTATGCGGCCAACTTGTGTGATGGAGGCGAGGAAATAGCCTTGCATCAACCAAATTGAGAGACAATTTTTGCCTACTCCACCACATATTCACGTATAACGTATATCCCAGGTGGAGTAACCGCACAGAATGTACGCGACTCATGGTGGATTTCTTATACCGAGCTGGTAAGGGAGACAAGCTATGCCTGCCTACATATGTCTTGTCTCAGATTGTGGGAACTGTACGATCTATACATGTAGATGCCTCACTTCCCTTCGGTCGACTTATTTGTAAAATTGCCTGCCACTTCAGTTTCAGACTCCATATGGATGACATTGCCCCGATTCATATCATCAGTGATGTTACGCTCAACAATATGGGCATAGGCCCCAGCCAGCGACAAGCAAGGCTTGATGAGTATGGGGATGAGATAGAGGAAGAAGGTAGAGGAGGAGATGAAATAGAGGAAGGAAGTGTGGGGGAAGGTAGTGATGAAAAGGGAAGTGATGAGGAAGAGCGGGAAGAGGAAGAAGAGGAGGCCCAAGATGCAGGTAGGGGGCCTCCTACTGCTACACATGACGACTACCATGATCGGGCTGCCTTGGAAGCCCATATGGCTTAGATTGAAGAGAGCCAGGCCGCATTGAGACAGGAGGTCAGGGAGAATCAGGCCTACCTAAAATAGAAATTCAAGAGAATGTCCCGCACTCTGAAGACCCTCTTGTGTTGTATGTGGGATAAGGGTGCTCCTCCACCATCACCAAAGTCGGACGACTAGTCCTAGGATGTAGTCGTCTTTGTATTTTCCTTACTTCTTGTTTCCTTTGTAATAGCCTTGGTAGGCTTAGTTGGTTGTTGGTGTGTTTAGTGTTTAAAGCTTTTGTTAGATTAGCACACATGCATCTTCTGTCATGATCCATGTAAGACTACATCTCATATATTGTGACAATTTTGGATAAATGAAATGCATGAAGCTTCTTTTGATTTGGAATGTGTAGAATGCTTGGAAAATTTGAGTGCTGTTATTTGAAATCTTACACATGTTGCACCCTATGTTGTATATAGGGAATGCCTCTGAAAACCACTCGGAGTATGACACGTCTTGCACTTGGCAGATCGATTGATGGGGCACCTCCCCTGAACGATAGCCAGACGGACCCTAGTCAGGGCCCGAATTTTGAGACTATGCCAAATTCTCAGCTAGCCATTGGCCCCACAAATGGGCCAACACCTTTTGCACCACCGGTTCCAGAACAGAACCGTGTGTCATCATCGACTCCACACGTACCACAGTTAGCTCCTCCTCCTGATAGGCTGGAGCAGATGATATTTTTTATGCAGCAGCAGTAACAGTTTTTGGCCACTAATGCGGGGGCCATTGCCAAAAACATGAATATGGTCCTGCCTGCACCACCTGTGTAGCCTGCCGGAAACATAAATACCAGTGGTCTATTTGAATGCTTCCAGCGGTTCCGACCTCCCACCTTTGTGGGCACTCACAGGCCCGAGGAGGCTGAATACTGGCTAGATCGCATCTCTAAAATGTTAAAGCCGTTGTACTGTACTGAGGCAGAGCAAGTAGATTTGGTTATGTATATGTTCGAGAAGGAGACTAGTCTATGGTGGGACAGCATTTTACGGATAGTTCCTGTAGGGTACCTGTGGACATGGGAGGCATTTGAGACTCGCTTTCATGGGAAGTACTTCCCCCTCACGTACCATAATGAAAAGGATGGTGAGCTTCTTCGCTTCCGACAGGGGGGAATGATCGTGTCAGAATATGAAAATAAATTAACAGAGCTAGCCAGATATACTCCTTTGATCCTAGCGAATGAGTCGACGAAGATGTGGCGTTTCTCAGATGGTTTGCGGCCGATATCCGCATGAAGATGTGTTGCGCTAGCATTCCCAACTATGCTGAGCTAGTGAACATATCCTTGCGAGCTGATCAGGATGGGGACAGACTATCCCGTACACGTATGCCCATGGGTCCGAGGCCTCGACCTGACTTGCCGAACCGACCATTCCTCGGCAAGAGGCCGGGTGCGGATTCGCCTCTTAGGCTTATGGCTCCACCAACACAGCCTAGGTGATCAGATATGTGGTGCACCTACTGTAAGAGGATGGGTCATTCAGATACATATTGTTTTACTAAGATGAGGTATAATGGTTTTATGCCGCCTCAGAAGATCAGTCGTCAGCAACTGCAAGCTATAACAGCTCCATGTCTACGATCGACACCGTCAGCACAGCCATTGTACCGACCACCTGTACCTCGAAATAGGCCATCTCAACGACCTATGGCAGCACAACCCTATCATCCTCAACAAGCTCGTGTGCACTCACTTGCAGCTGAGGCATCCGAGACAGCAACCGTAGCACCATTGACTTTCGAAGTCACGACACATATCCAAGGTACACCAGTCTTCTTATTGGTGGACACCGGGTCCACTATCTCGATAATATCATGCGCAGCAGTCCAGCGACTAGTATTGAGAACTATTCCTATGGTTGGGGTGAGACTCCTTACCGCCATAGGGACCTTCTCAAACATTACCAAGATTTGTAAGGATTGCTCGATAAACTTAGGAAGTAGAACAATACTCGTTGACCTGATTGTTGCTCTGCTATGCCATTACGATGTCATCCTCGGTATGGATTGGCTCGCAGAGATGAAGGTAGACATCGATTGTGATACTAGATTGGTGACAGCCCATGGACCTGAGGGCACGACCTTTACTTTCCCAGTTCAGGTCAGTTGGTATTACCGCATTGGTTGCTAGAGAATGTTTATGGTCCGACACTTGAGGACACGCCTGTAGTCCAAGATTTCACGGACGTGTTCAGAACGATACCTAAACTACCTCCTCAGCGCGAGATCGACTTTACTATCGACCTTATGCCTGGTGCGACACCCATTTCTCTACCGATGTATCGCATGCCTCCATGTGAAATGGAGGAATTGAAGAGACAGATCGATGATCTGTTGGATGTAGGTTTTATACGGCCTAGTGTATCCCCTTAGGGAGCACCTGTGTTGTTTGTGAAAAAGAAGGACAGATCGTTGCGATTGTGTATTGATTATCGCAGGTTGAACCAGGTGACAGTGAAGAACAAGTATCATTTGCCTAAGATAGATGATCTGTTTGACCAGTTGAAAGGGGCACAATATTTTTCAAAAATTGACTTAAGTCAGGGTATCATCAGTTGCGTATCAGGGACAAATACGTGCAAAAAAGAGCATTCAGAACCAGCTTTGGGCACAATGAGTTTCTCGTGATGTCGTTCGGACTTACAAATGCACCAACTATATTCATGGACCTCATGAACCGGGTGTTTTGGCTGTATCTGTACCGATTCGTCATCGTATTTATAGATGACATTCTGATATACTCCAAGAGTCGGAAGGATCACGAAGAGCTCCTGCGAGCAGTCTTCAATACTTTCAAGAAGAACCAGTTATTTGCCTAGTACAAGAAATGTGACTTCTGGAAAGAAGAAGTCAAGTTCATGGGACATGTGGTGTCCAAGGAAGGTATCGCTGTGGACCTTGCTAAGGTGACCGTAATATAGGATTAGGAGCAGCTCGGTTCAGTAACAGAAGTGAGAGTTTCCTTGGCCTGGCAGGTTACTATCGTCAATTCATTAAAGACTTTTCCAAGATAGCCAGACCGTTGTCTCAGCTTATACGAAAAGATCTTAAGTTTGCCTGGAATGAGAAGGGAGAAGCAGCCATTCAGGAACTGAAGGACAAGCTGACGTCCGCCCCTGTGCTAGTATTGTCAAATCAAGGGGCCAGATATACGATTACACCGACGCATCTCGTGTTGGTTTGGGTTGTGTCCTTATGCAGAAGGACAGAGTGATTGCCTATGCATCGCGACAGTTGAGGAAACACAGAGAAAACTACCCTACGCACGACCTGGAATTGGCAGTAGTTATCTTCGTATTAAATCTCTAGAGACAATACCTCTACGGAGAGGAGTTTGAGCTCTTTTGCGACCACGAGAGCCTCAAGTACATATTCACGCAGAGAGACCTGAATATGAGGCAACAACGTTGGATGGAAACCTTGAAAGACTTCAAGTTTGAGGTTTCCTACCATCCTGGCAAGGCCAACGTTGTGGCAGATGCATTAATCCGCAAGAAGACAATAGAATTTGTGGCTCCGCTAATGATAGAAGAATGGAACATGGTAGAATTTGTGCGAGGCTTCAAAAAGAAGCTTACAGTAGAGGAGTCGTTCGAGTGCGTCACACATATTCGTGTACAGTCACTTATTGATGACTGAATCATTGCGGCTCAAAGAGAAGATGAATGGTTGGTGAAGATGAGGAAACATGCTAGTGACAATGAAGACTCTGAATGAAGAGTTGGTTCGGATGGGGGATTACGTTATGGTGGCCGCCGGTGCGTCCCGAATCTCCATGACTTGAAGAAGGAAGTTCTAGAAGCCGCTCACAATTCGAGGATGGTAATGCATCCTAGCAGTACAAAGATATATAGAGATATGAAGCGTTCGTACTGGTGGGACAACATGAAGGCCCACATAGCGGACTTTGTGTCCCGTTACCTTATGTGCCAGCAGGTTAAGGTCGAGCATCGCCGACTTCCTGGCTTACTTCAGCCCATGCCTATAGCTGAATGGAAATGGGATTTCATCTCTATGGATTTCATTTCAAGGTTACCAAAGACAAGAAAGGGACATGACTCCATTTGGGTGATTGTGGACTGACTGACAAAATCGGCTCACTTCCTCCCGATTAAAGTTTCAAACTCAGCAGATGATTTGGCCAAGCTGTACATCAAGGAGATAGTACGACTGAATGGAGTGCCTATGGAGATCGTGTCGAATCGAGACACACGATTCATGTCCATCTTTTGGACCCGAATCCAAGAAGCAATGGGAGTTCAACTGAAGTTAAGTACCGCGTTCCACCCACAGACTTATGGGCAGATGGAACGGATAAACCAAGTGTTAGAAGATATGTTGCGTGCGTGTGTGCTCGATTTCAAAGACAGTTGGGATGATTGTCTTCCCTATGCTGAGTTCGCTTATAACAACAACTTTCAAGCGAGCATTGGCATGACTCCTTACGAGGCATTGTATGGGCGTCCATGTCGAGCACCGCATTGTTGGGCGGAGGTTGATGAGAAGAGTTTGATTGGCCTAGATTTAGTACAGGCGACCTCAAAGAAGATCGACATTATCAGGCGGCGTCGACTTCTTGCAACACGGAGCAGACAGAAGAGTTACACCGATACAAGACAATGATAGTTGGAATTTGAGGTTGGGGACCATATGTTTCTTAAAGTTTCCCCAATGAAAGGAGTCCTCCGGTTTGGAAAGAAAGGGAAACTCACGCTGAGATTCATTGGCCCATTCCAAATTCTAAATCGAGTGCGTGTGGTAGCATACCACCTTGCTTTGCCCACACCACACGCGGGCATGCACAATATATTTCACGTATCGATGCTGAAGAAATACGTTCCTGATCCTTCCTATATTATCAAATGGGAGCAGGTACAGTTGAGTGAAGACGCTACTTATATACTGCGACCAACACGTATTCTTGATAGGAAGGAACAAGTGTTACGTAGCAAAGTGATCCCGCTAGTGAAAGTATTGTGGACGCACCACACTGAGGAAGTGGCTACTTGGAAAATAGAAGCCGAGGTCTGTAAGAACTACCCTCAAATTCTCGAGGAGTATGAAAATGTACTAATTTCGAGGACAAAATTTTTCTTTAAGGGGGGTAGATTGTAACGTCTCGGAAAAATCCGTACAAAGACCCGAGTACCACCTCAGGCAAAAATCACTAAGGACCAAATTCTTTAGAATTTAGGTGAAGTTTAATTAAGTACTAAACTGATTTAATCAGTGGATTAGCTTGAACCACTATCTATACCGATGGCAAGACCCAAAACCATTAGAATCCCTTACTCAACATTACCTAAAAACCTAGGAGAAATCTCAAAACCTAGTTGCTCTCGGGAGCACATTGAAACTCCATATCAGACTTGGACCGCGAAACTATAAGGTTATGACCACCTTATTTGGCTTGACAACCATCGCGGGAATCAAGCCCGAATAGTATCCAGAAACGCACAGCTAGAGCCCTGAGTAAAGTGTGTGAGAAACGCGAATATCTTAAGAAATTTAACTCAAACTTAAGTGAATTGGACCATTCGCTTGTGACCGAAATTGAAGACTTCAGACCGTCAAATTCTGACCCAACTACACCTATGGATTAGGGAAATTTCCCTGCACCTATTGGTATACTTGTGGCCCTGATCGAGTAATGATGACAATTGATCTGATAGAGGTCCTTCATGGCCGATTAACTTGTCAGATCGCACTATAAACACAGTCCTGGTGTAGATCCATTATCAGGGAACTTGCTCCATGACTTAGGCGAGAAATGGACCTTCCTAAGTGAAAAGGCCTAGCTATATGTCCTAGAGGGGGGATGAAAGGGACTATGCCAAATTTAAAATTATACTAACGGAATTAAACAATAAGGTAGCCTTATAAACAAATAAATGAAAGATAGTACTTTTAAATAAATTACAATAAAAAAATTTAAAGCAACCTCAATATTCAAGTATTGAGAGGCTGATACAAATGATGTTCTAATGATAACCTTGCACCATAAAAACCAAGGGTTTATAGTAGGACAACCTTACTATAACAGTATAAGTATCAATATCTCAAATTGAAGAGGAATAAAGGAAATAACAAGAATTGAAATTTTAAACTATTACAACATTCCCACAATGCTTGAAATGTAAATATTACAAAATTCACATCCACACATACATTCCACAGATTTGAATGATAAAAGATATAAATTAAATAAACATTCAAACCACAAGACACAAAGAATTATAGTGGTTCGCCTGTGTGTTCACCAACTGTTAAACAACAGCCACACATCTTGCTACTCCACTCCTAATATCCTCACAAAGGGGATATCAGCGTTTACTATAAAAATAGGTTTCACAGGTACACCTAAAACCTTCACAATTGTGTCTTTCAAATGGGCTTACACAATTCAAAAACCCCACTTTCTGAGTTTTCTGGCTCTCCTCAGATAACCAACACAATGAGATTTTTTTGGCTCAATCTCAAAAGAAACCAAAAGTAAAATAAATTTACACAAATGTAAAATACCTGGATTTCTCCTTTTGTAGCAGCCCGGAAGAACCAATCGGAGTAGAAGTTCGAATATAGAAGTTCAATTGTCCAATACTCACTTTGAAATGGTTTTAGGTTCTAATTGATTTTAAATTAAACCAGTTGGGCTAGCTCTATTTGATTTTGATTCCAAGAAGAAGGAATACAACAATTCCTCTTTTCAATTCAGATTGGAATATAGAAACAAAATCAAATTGACAAAGCTAACAAAAGAGAATATTAAATATGCACAACGTAGCTTAAAAATAACACAAAATTATCTCAGAGTGAAGCCTTGACTTTTACTTGAATTTGGATTGAGAAACTCTGAAATTCGTGTTCTATTTATAGATGCAGAAATCGCGTCTACGACTGGTCGTGTGGCCACCACGACTGGTGCTAGGTCGAACTGCATTTTAAAATTTTAAGCGCGATCGGATAAAACCGTTCCACGACTGGTCATAGGGTGTCCACGACTGGTCGTGAGGCGAAGAACCAAGAATGGTTACTAGAGTTTAAGTCGTAGCTGTAGAACTGGTCGTGAATGAGTCGGCACTGTTCCTACGACCGGTCGAGCAGACTCCAGGACTGGTCGAAGCTCAGCTAAAATATTTTAAAATTTGTAACAACTTAGGACTGGTCTTGGAATTTCTTGGACTGGTCGAGCCAGTTCTAGGACTAGTCAAACAGAGTCCAGGACTAGTCTTAGAACAGACCAAACACTTATAAAAAGATTCAATTTGAATTATGTATACAAAATGACATACCCTATGGTCAATCGAAGGCTTTCGTACCTTGAATGTGAAGTATGGATATTGAATCTTCATTTCTTCAGATGATGGTTGATCTTTTGAAGATTGTGAAGCTTGAGATCTTGATGTAGCATTAAACTTGAGATCTTCTAGAGCTTGAATTACAATTCATCTTGAGTTGTACACTAACTTGAGTCTTGAATAAGATCACTTCTTTCGTTGTAGCTTATACTTGCATTTCTTGAAATGATTTGAAGTAGTTCTTCGTTCTTGACTTGAAGCAAAGATGTAGTGTCTTGAACATATAAATCAACATGCTACACAAGACATAGATAATGTTTTTGGCACAACAAAATTTGACAACCAAAGGAATAGGAAACCATAGCACTTACAATCTAGCACTTACAATCTCTCCCTTTGTCAAATTTGTGACAAAACACACTAAATAAAAATATGATCATTATGAACACAACGAATCATGCACTAGTTACAACCTGAATAACGAATCATGCACCAGTTGACATTCACAAAATCTTCATTACTTACTCCCCTTGAATAACACACATAATGCTACTCCCCCTACAATCCATATACATCCCATATTTATGAAACTTAAAATATTCTCCCCCTTTTGTCATAATATGACAAAAGAAGAAAGGAACAAATGGAAGTGGAAGTCCAATAAGAGAGTAATTAAAGGAGTGAATAGTTAAGATATGCAAGTAATATAAGCAAATTCAAAGTTCACATACCATTAACCAGCTGAAGCAAAAGTCAGTCATACAAACTGAAGTAAAATCAAAGTCCACACACCAACAAAAGTAGTATAAAAGTTTTTTTTTTTCCCTCTAGAATCCATTGGCAATAGAATAATCAAAAAAACAAAGAGTTTCAAACAATATGGAGTGGGGTTTGCTAATATAAGATTTTTCAAAGGAAAACCCTAAAATAGCAATGAATCACAAAATAAATTACTCCATGAGTGAAAATGAAGTAATATTGACTAGAATATCCAAGAAAAACACAAGTGATGCACTAATCTTGAAGAATCAGACAGTTACGTACGACTAGTCGTGCTATGGCCCGTTGAAGAAGAAAAAGGAAATGAGGAAGATGAGTTTTTTCCCAATTTTTAAAAGATTCAGCGTGCTACACGACTAGTCGAGGACCGTTCGGCCGGTCGTACTACTACTGGTCGAGCACGTCCTCGACTGGTCGTGAAACAACAAAAATATGCAATTTTCATCAAAATTTGAAATTTAACTCAATAAATTATCAAATATATATACACTATGATACACACATGCACGAATCATCAATTTAAATTGCACATACCAAGATCAAATTTTAATTTATTAAACCTGCTTTTGTCGAGCGGTTTAGTAAAAATGTCAACAAGTTGAGTCTCGGTTGGAATGTATTCCAATGAAATTATTTTTTCTTCCACTAATTCATGAATGTAATGAAATCTAATGTCAATGTGCTTAGTACATGAATGCTGAATTGGATTTTTAGAAATATATATTGCACTGGAATTATCATAATATAACACCATTGAGTCATGTGCAATTCCATAATCGCTTAACATGTGTTTCATCCAAACAAGCTGAGTACATGCATTTCCAGCTGCGATGTATTCAGCCCCAGTAGTAGAAAGCGATATAGAACTTTGTTTCTTACTAAACCAAGAAACTAAACAATTTCCAATATAGAAACAACCACCACTGGTTGACTTTCTATCATCGATATTACCAGCCCAATCAGCATCTGAGTACCCTGCCAACTAAACATTAGTATTATATGGATACCAGAGACCCAAATTAGCAGAACTTGCAACATATCGCATAATCCACTTAACAACAGTTAGATGAGACTCTTTAGGGTCAGACTGATATCTAGTGCAAATTCCAACACTCAAAGCAATATCATGTCTACTAGCAGTTAAATAAAGCAAACTACTAATCATACTGCGATATAACTTAGGATCTACATTTTTACCTGTACAATCTTTTGAGAGTCTTAATGTTGTACTCATAGGAGTATCAAAATTGTTATCATTCTCAAATCTGAACGTTTTAATTAAGTTTAAAACATATTTGGTTTGAGAAATAAAAATACCATCAGGTTGTTGTTTTACTTGCAACCCTAGGAAATAATTCAATTCCCTAACCATGCTCATTTTGAACTTAGATTTCATTAAATTTGCAAATTCTACAGTCATGTTAGTACAGGTAGATCCATAAATAATATCATCAACATAGATTTGTACCATTAAGATATGATTGTTATGTTTCTTAACAAACAGAGTCTTATCAACAATTCCCATTAGAAAATTATGACTTAGTAAAAACTTAGTCAATTTTTCGTACCATGCCCTGGGAGCTTGTTTGAAACCGTAGAGAGCCTTTTTAAGGCGATAGACATGATTAGTGTTCTTAGGGTCTTCAAAACCCATTGGTTGTTTAACATAAACTTCTTCATGTAGATCGCCATTTAAGAATGAGCTATTTACATTTATTTGATAAATTTTGAATTTTCTAAAGCATGTAATGGATATGAATAGTCTGATTGATTCAAGACGAGCTACTGGGGCAAAGGTTTTATCATAGTTGATGCCTTCAATTTCAGTGTACCCTTGTACAACCAGTCTAGCCGTGTTTCGAATTATATTACCAAGTTCATCAGACTTATTATTGAAAATCCACTTAGTTCCTATAATGTGTTTATCTTTAGGTCTAGGAATAAGATATCAAACATCATTTCTCACAAATTGGTTAAGTTCTTCTTGCATAGCTATTATCCAATTTTCGTTAGTAAGAGCTTCTTTTACGTTAGCCGGTTCTAGCTGGGATGTAAAGCACACGTAATTACATATGTCTTCTAGTTGTCTATGAGTGCGCACACCAGTGAGAGGGTTTCTAAGAATTTGAGTGGTTGGATGATCTTTGACAGTCCTCAGTTTAGAATTAATTTGAGTTAATGAAGTATCTGGTTTGTCAACTAAAAGAACTTCATCATTATCTGAACTTGGGGCAGGTGTATTCAAGTGATCGTCAATGACCACATTGATGGACTCTTGAATAAAACTGGTCCTCTTGTTCAGTACTCGATATGCACAACTGTTCAAAGAGTACCCTAAAAAGATACATTCATCACTTTTAGTGTCAAACTTCCCCAAATTCTCATGATCACGTAAAATATAACACTTGCTGCCAAAAACTCGAAAGTATTTGACAATAGGCTTTTTATCAAATCATAGTTCATAAGGTGTTTTATTATTAAATTTACTTGTATAAACTCGGTTGATTATATAGCAGGTAGTATTTACGGCTTCAGCCCAAAGATTTTTAGGGAGCTTCATAGTATTCAACATTACATTAGTCATTTCTTGAAGCACTCTATTTTTCTCTTTACAATTCCATTTTGTTGTGGTGTTTTGGGTGCAGAGAATTCATGAGATATTCCCTGATCGCAACAGAATTTCTCAAAATTGTTATTTTAGAATTCTGATCCATGATCACTATGGATCTTACTAACTTGAGAACCTTTTTCAATTTGGATCCATTTGAGAATCATTTTTACTTCATCAAGGGTTTCTGATTTATCTCTTAAGAAGGTTACCCAAGTAAATTTGGTATAATCATCCACGATCACCAATATATATTTTTTATCACCTCGACTCTCCGTCCTGGTTGGTCCTACAAGATCCATGTGGAGAAGTTCAAGCGGTTTTGATGTGCCTTGGAGTTCACATTTTTGTGAGAACTCCTTGTTTACTTGCCAATCTGGCATTTGCCACATATTTTGTCTACTTTTTGACGTTTAGGTAGACCTCTTATTAGTTCTCTTTTGCTTAATTTATATAGATTGCGATAGTGTACATGTCCAAGGCGTTTATGCCATAACTCGATCTCATCGGTATGGACCATGTAACACAGTTGATTAAATGAGCTAGAATCACTTATGATGTAGCAGTTTCCAGAAGTTCTATGACCAGTTAATATTACAAAACTATTTTTTTAAAAGATTTTACACCCCAGGTTAGAAAATTTAACACTATGATTTTTATCGCATATTTGAGAAATGTTTAACAAATTATGTTTTAAACCTTCAACGTACAGAACATTCTCAAATAAGGGGAGGTTAGACAGTTGAACCGTACCTTGGCCAATAATCTTGCAGTTGCTACCATCACCAAATGTGACTGAACCATCAGTCATGTCTTTAAGAGTGGTGAACAAACCTTTTTCACTAGTCATGTGCCTGGAGCATCCACTGTCTAGGTACCACTTTAAATGGCTTGAAGCTTTGAAAGCCGTGTGGGCAACCAAACAACCTTAGGAACCCATTTCATAACCGTTTTGGGTTTAGCAGTATAGTTCATCTTCCTATGTTTGTAGTTGTTGTGAGAATGACCCACTGAGTTAGATTTTAAGAGCTCCTTAAGTAGATCAACTATTTTCTCAGCTAAAGGGTTTTGGTTCTGACTTTTGTAGTTGATATGGTTACTTTTAGTTTTGAAAGATTGAAAAGTTTTAACATTTTTAGAAAACTTTTGATTAGAACTTTTCTCTCTTGAGTATGAGGACTCTCCTTTTACAAACTTAGGAGAAGTATTCTTTTGTTCGGGAGGAACATTTTTATCGTAGCCCAAACTAAATCAGTCACCACATTTTCTTGATCCAGACAAAAGTTTTTCTAACTTTGGATCACCTTGAGCATATCTCTATGTATCCTTTAAACTCAAAAGTGAAGAGATTTCAAATTTAAGTTTTTCATTTTCAGATTTCAGATTTTCAATCTGGGAGGTTTTGAACTTTAAATCGCATTTGCATTTTTCAAAACAATCTGAAATATGGAATTTTTCTAAAACAAGAGTTTCAAAATTTTCTTTAAGCTTTAAAAACTTTTCTTTTTGAAGTTTAAGTTTAACAGCAATTTTACAACTTTCCTTGTATAGGGCATTGTAAGCATCTTAAAGATCTTCTTCATTTTCATGATCATTATTCAGATTTTCTTCACTAGTAGAATCATCGTGATCTGAAAAAGTGAACTTGGCTAGAGTCATAAGAGCTTTGACTTCATTGCCTAACTCGGTTTCAGAATCTTCTGATTCAGAAGAGGCTTCAGTGCTAGAAGATTCATCACAAGTAGCCAACATTCTTTTCTTTTTAGGTTTGTTCTTTTTAGGACACTTGTTTGCTAAATGCCCATATTCTTGGCAGTTGTAACATTGACTATCTTTTAAAGATTTTCAACTTTTAGATTTAGATTTAGATCTTTTCTTATCATTTGAAAGTCAACCCTCATTTTACTTTTGAAAATCTTGTAAAACTTTTTCGCTAAGAGAGCCATATCATCTTCAGAATTATCAAAATCAGAATTTTCTTGAGAAATACGTTTAGAAGATTTAAGGGTAATGGATTTACCTTTCGGAGCATTAAGATTTAACTTGTAGGTTTGTAAAGACCCAACTAATTCTTCTACCCTCATATTATCTATATCATGAAGTTCCTGGATCGCAGTCACCTTTGAGTTAAACCGTTCAAGTAATGAGCGTAGTATCTTTGCACATACTTTACTTTCTGAGATTTTATCGCCAAGACCCCACATAGAGTTTACAATGTCATTCAATCTAGTATAGAAGTCCATGAACATTTCATTTTCTGTAACGCCCTGAAAATCGGGGGTCGAGCATAAGCTCAACTCCCGAGTTCCAACGCATCACTTATGCAACATAGATAATGATGATTAAATGTTGTCCGTGTTAGTACATTAAACATGAGTGGGATTATACCAAAACAACATATCATACTCTAGAGATAGTTAAATTACGCAAGCGGAAGATTGTGATAGATATATAAAATATATAAACTGTTGTAAGTCTCCAGAGTGTGAACATGTTACTAGGTTAAACAATTACATGTACAATTCCAAAATATACAAAAGGTGTAATGTCATCTAGTCAACATCCCAGAAATCTCCGTCGATCAGGACATGGCTCACATAAACCCGCCTGAAAACTGTATGTAGGAGAATGCCTCCTCGTTATCCTTGAAGTCTGGCTCCGCCTCATAGGCATCGCCACCACCTACAACTAAGACAGGGTCTGGTTGGTGTTTAAAACACCGTCCCGTAACGTGGGAGTGAGTGATCAACTCAGTGGAGCTATAAAGCAAAGGTTAACATGTTATCAATTCAGTCAAACAGTAATGATAAGGTAATACAACAAGCATTCCTAAGTACTTTGGTTAATGCAAGAATAGTGGGTATAAATGATGCATGCCCTCGTCTGCACTCCCTCTGCGATCTTCATCTCACGGTCGCGCATGTCAGTCACTTCCTCAGTGTTCTACCCAACGCCAAACGACACATGCAATGCGGTGCATGAGCG
The DNA here is from genome assembly GCA_021015155.1 of Magnolia officinalis. Taxonomy (NCBI): domain Eukaryota; kingdom Viridiplantae; phylum Streptophyta; class Magnoliopsida; order Magnoliales; family Magnoliaceae; genus Magnolia; species Magnolia officinalis. The sequence goes on from JAJHSJ010000009.1 coordinate 31,648,428, forward strand.
TGATTACCAAGTTCTTATTAGTCTTTTTTCATACAGCAGGATTGGGAAACTAAGGTACCTTCCTTATATCATTTTCCAAACTATGATCCATTCTAGGGTCGTCAGTCCTAGTAAATCCCATACGATGTTGCGGTTTTAGGTCAATGCAAAGGGATCGTCACCTCGATGCAGTGTAGACCTAGTTATACTCTAGTTACTATGGAAAGGCTCGTCGCCTCTCCGCAGGCTCAGAGTATGCTCGAGGTCACTATAAAGAATCGTCACCTGATCAGTGTAGGCCGACAGCTCAACCATGGTGTCCCATATCACCGTATTCGGCTCACGAGCTTAAGTTGCTCACTGGTCACTACGGGTGGACTCGTCTCCCCGGCGTAGGCCGACAGCTCGACTACGGTGTCCCATACCACCATGTCTGGCTCATGAGTCTTAGCGGATCGAGGTACCCAGGTTAATGGGGTTTCCACTGGTGAGTTTGGTACCCTAGGTTCAAGCAGTAGCATCCAAACATGGTGAACATACATCGGGCCAATCGAGTTACTTGACGAGCTCGACTAGCCCAAGCGTACGTTGAGTTGATTGACATAAACTGCGTAAGCACTTCGTGTGGCCTAACCACTGTCGACATCCCAAGTACGGCTCGATTCATCGACCACGTCCTGTGTGGCGAGACAACCTCAGCCACTAATTCGAGGTCCGTTACCGATTGCCTGGACTATACAATAGCCCCAGCCACATTCAATTATAACAGAAAATCATATGAGATAATCAGAGCAATAATGGATCAATAATTCCAATCATACAAGCATTTGAGCATTTTATGGATTAAAACTTAAACATGAATTCACACATATGCATTCCATACCTAAACAGACACTATAATACAAAAAACATGGAGAAAATCATATACATAGTTAAGGTAGTTGAGAATCATATCTCAACACTCATACAAAGTACAAATTACTAACTACTAGTTCATTCAGACATTTTTACAAACAATTAGTCTACGCATTCCAACATACATGACGTATGTTGGTTATAATATGAATTAGGGAAAATCCTTTCGTCAAGGAGTCGTCGCCTACACAACAATCATATAACCACGACAATTAGTCATGGCGAGCACGAATACAAATTCTATACTCATTCAGACATTTTCACAAACACCTAAGCTACACATTATAACATACATGACGTATGTTACATAACATGTATTAGGGCGAATCCTTTCGCTAAGAAGTTATTACACATACAACTAGCATATATTCGCAGCAATTTATCATAGCAAACACAATTTCAAATTTCATACATATACGATCATTTCTACCAACACTTGGAATACAATATATTCAACATAGTTCATGTATATCTGTGTCGCGAAACAAACAACGCATTTGGCATGTGAAATAGCACCCACGTTAGTAATAAATCATTAACAGACATTGAAAACCTTGAAAACCATAACCTATACGTTTATAGTCTGCACCTTTCACAGGTAGACGCGAAACGAAATCAGTTTAAATGCTAAGTCTTTGTCTACGGCACCACAATAACCTATAACAGGGAATTGGTTAGCTAATTCATCTACTATACTAGTTGAAAACCCTAAAACAGGTTAGGGTTATGATTTCTTACCCAAGTACGGAATTGAAATCGTCGGATTTACGACACAGAGGTGGTAGTTAGATGTGTGGAGCGGCGGGATTGAATCCCAAGTACAAACACCAGTTCACTCTCTCACTTTCTCTCTCTCTTTCCTTCTCTTTTCTCTCTTCTCTCTCCTAGGGTTTCCCAAATTCGTATGGGATGAGAGAGTGAGGGTTTAAGGCCCTTATATAGGCTCAGAACTGATGGGAATGGTCCCATGGCCAAGGTATACTTAGGTTATAGCTAAAGATCAGTTGTTCCGATCCAACGGAGCACTTCTGGAGGCCCCTTTTATGCGTGCAGTCGGACTTAAACTCCCTGACATTGGATCTAGGTCGAGTTATGTTTTCGGCCCGATCGGATTTACAGATCGATCACGGCGAACCAGTTTCAGTTCAACGGTCATCGCCACTTGATCAGGGCCACAAGTACACTGACATGTATATGAAATTTTTCCTGATCTGAGGGTGTAATTTGGTCAGATTCCAACTGTCTGAAACCTTAGAATTTGGCCCGCAAGCGAACGACCCAAATCACTTAAATCTGAGTTCAATTTCTAAAGATATTCGCATTTCTCACACACTTCGCTCCAGGCTCAAGTTATGCGTTTCTAGATACTATCTGGATTTGATTTCTGAGATGGTTGTCAAACCTAGTAAGGCGGTCATAAGCGTTTAGTTTCGTGGTCATCGGACTTTCGACGTGCGGTCCAGGTCCGATATGAAGTTTCAATGTACTCCCAAGTAATGAGATTGATCCTAGATTTCAGGGTAATGTAGCATTAAAGATTCTGCAAGTTTTGGATCTTGCAGTTCGTATTTAAAATAGTTTAAGCTAACTCTACTGATTGTTCAGATTAGTACTTAACTAAAGCGTGCCCTAATTACGACATAATAAGGTCCTAGGGCAGTTCTACGCCCGTTTCTGGCACTTTTAATTAGCATATTATTTTTATTATTTTTCTAGTAGTTCATAATCAAGTCTACTTCATCTCCATTAAATTTAATTAGATTTCGTGTTGTAGAAAAATTCTAAAAATTCTAGAAGCAGCAACTATCCAAACTAATAATTTTCAGACAGTGGTCACAACGACCTATATTGAACTATATTGAATAATTTCTTATATTTTTCACTTATTTATATATGAAACTAAACTCATCAAGATTCAATCTGAATTTTGAATCACCTAAATCGGAGTTATAATGAGGGAGAATGATTTTTCAAAGTTGGACGAAAATCGCAGAAATTTGTGAAAAATGGACTGCCCGGCCCGATGCAGCCCGACCGGGCCCGCTGCACAGACGAGGCCTCTCTGGTCACTGGACTCTGGGGCGGACCCCCCCCCCCCCCCCCCAAATTGTGTCGTTTGGGCCCCCGAGTCCGTCGAGGCATTATCGGGTCTCATTTGCAAACTAGAATGAGTTATTTGATGTGAAATATATGATTTTGGGGTAGGAGAAACTGATCCATCCAACTAACCTATTTATTTCGTGAGATTCCATAAGGTTAATGGCAAAAAAACCCATTTTATGTCTAAATTTACTCATTGTAGTAGATTTGAGTTTAAGTATTGTTTTCCATCACTTAACCTTGAGGAATAGTGTTTAATATGAAAGGACTTAGAAAATTTTGAAGAATGAGGTGACGAAAGATGAGATTTCGAAGGAAATGGGTTAAAAAGGGATTTTTGGCTTTGGGATTGAGTTATGAGAAGTTACCAAGGTGTTATGATCGACCCATTGCCTAAGGACATCTATTTCTAAGTTGGTTAAAATCTAGGATGTTACATTTTCCTCCATATGTATTTCCTCAAATTTAGTTGTGAGGATTTGGACTTTAGACTTCTTGACAATTGATGTACCCTCGTGTGTTATTTCTAAAACATCCCAAGCTTGTTTTGCAGTATCACAAGATATAATTCTTTTGAACTCATCCGGTGATAGTGCGTAAGTGATTACATTTAGTGCTTTTGCATTGGCACTACTCTCACTTTTCTGAAGAGTGGTCCGAGAAAAATAAGTATGACTTTCATTGATTTTGATCCATCGATACCAGTCACTTTAGTTGTAGGAGGGATTGATTCAGTCGTTGTGGCTTGCCACACTCTCTCATCCATGGATTTAAGGAAAATCCTCATCTTGGCTTTTCAATACACATAATTGGAGCCATCAAATGGTGGAGGCCTAGTGACTGAAAGGCTATCAAAATTTGACATCTTATAAATAGCTTAGATCGATTAGCTAAGGAAATAAATCCAAATAATAATAAAACAAGCTATTAGGCTCTGATACCACTTGAAAGGCCTAGTTATATGTCCTAGAGGGGGGGGGGGGGGGGGGGGGGGGGGGGGGGGATAGGACTATGCCAAATTATAATTAACCAGCGGAATTAAACAATAAGATAGCCTTATAAATAAATAAATGAAAGATAGTACTTTTAAATAAATCACAATACAAAAATTTAAAGCAACCTCAATATTTAAGTATTGAGAGGCTAATATAAATGATGTTCTAAGGACAACCTTGCATCATAAAAACCAAGGGTTTATGGCAGGACAACCTTACTAGAACGGTATAAGTATCAATATCTCAAATTGAAGAGGAATAAAGGAAATAGCAAGAATTGAAATTCTAAATTATTACAACATTCCTACAATGCTTGAAATGTAAATATTACAACATTCACATCCACACATACATTCTACAGCTTTGAATGATAAAAGATAGAAATTAAATAAACATTCAAACCATAGGACACAAAGAATTATAGTGGTTCGCCTGTGTGTTCACCAACTGTTAAACAACAGCCACACAGCTTGCTAGTCCACTCCTAATATCCTCACATAGGGGATATCAGCGTTTACTATGAAAATAGGTTTCACAGGTTCACCTAAAACCTTCACAATTGTGTCTTTCAAATGGGCTTACACATTTCAAAAACCCCACTTTCTGAGTTTTCTGGCTCTCTTCAGATAACCAACACAATGAGATTTTTTTGGCTCAATCTTAAAAGAAACCAAAAGCAAAGGAAATTTACACAAATATAAAATACCTGGATTTCTCCTTTTGTAGCAGCCCGGAAGAACCAATCGGAGTAGAAGTTCGAATATAGAAGTTCAATTGTCCAATACTCACTTTGAAATGGTTCTAGGTTCTAATTAATTTTAAATTAAACCAGTTGGGCTAGCTCTATTTAATTTTAATTCCAAGAAGAAAGAATACAATAATTCCTCTTTTCAATTCAGATTGGAATATAGAAATAAAATCAAATTGACAAAGCTAACAAAAGAGAATATTAAATATGCACAACGTAGCTTAAAAATAATACAAACTTATCTCATAGTGAAGCCTTGACTTTTACTTGAATTCGAATTGAGAAACTCTAAAATTCGTGTTCTATTTATAGATGAAGAAATAGCGTCTACGACTGGTCGTGTAGCGACCACGACTGGTCCTAGGTCGAACTGCATTTTAAAATTTTAAGCGCGATCAGATAAAACCGTTCCATGACTAGTCGTAGGGTGTCCACGACTGGTCGTGAGGCCTCCACGACTGGTCGTTACCAACCCACGACTAGTCGTGAGGAACCAAGAATGGTTACTAGAGTTTGAGTCCTAGCTGCAAGACTGGTCGTGAATGAGTCATCACTGTTCCTACGATCGGTCGAGCAAAATCCAGGACAAGTCAAAGCTCAACCAAAAAATTTCAAAAATTTGCAACAACTTAGGACTGGTTTTGGAATTTCTTAGTTGGTCGGGCCAGTTCTAGGACTAGTCGAACAGAGTATAGGACTAGTCTTAGAACAGACCAAACACTTTTAAAACGATTCAATTTAAATTATGTTTACAAAATGACCTACCCTAAGCTCAATTTAAGGTCTTTCATACCTTTAATGTGAAGTATTGATATTGAATCTTCATTTGTTCAGATGATGATTGATCTTTTAAAGATTGTGAAGCTTGAGATCTTGATTGAGCATTGAACTTGAGATTTTATAGAGCTTGAATTACACTTCATCTTGAGTTGTACACTAACTTGAGTCTTGAAAAAGATCACTTCTTTCGTTGTAGCTTGTACTTGCATTTCTTGAAATGATTTGAAATAGTTCTTCATTCTTGACTTGATGCAAAGATGCAGTGTCTTGAACATATAAATCAACATGCTACACAAGACATAGATAGTTTTTTTGACACTACAAAATTTGACAACCAAAGGAATAGGAAACCATACCACTTATAATCTAGCACTTACACTAAGGGCCCCGTTTGTCAAAAACAGGCACCCTTGGGCTATACCCTAAGTATACCATGGCCCTGAGGCCATTGACATCACTTTTGAGCCTATTTAAAGACCTTAAACCACTCCTCTCTCATTCCATACGAATTTCTCTAACCCTAGGAGAGAGAATAGAGAAAAGAGGAGAAAAGAGTGAGGAGCAGAGAGAGAGAGATCAATAGATCGTTGTTGGGATTCACTCCCACTGCACCACGTACTGAATAACCACCCCACCATCGCTGCACCATCGATTCTAACTTCGATTTGGGTAAGAAATCATAACTTTAATCTTGTTTTTAGAACCCGAATAGAAGAATCTAAGAAATAACTAACCTATTTCAATGTATATGTACCTGTTGTTCCATATTTGGGAATGTAGTGTACGAATCGAGTTCGAATCGAGTTACCTGACGAAAGGTGCAGACTATAAACGTTTACGTTATGGTTTTTAAGGCTTTCAATGTCAGCTAATGATTTATGTCTGACTTGTTTGCCACCGTACGATGTTAGTTACGATGTATTCGATGAATTATATATGTGTATAAACTATGTGAATATATTATGCATTTCATGTGTTTGTTGAAATGTTTGAATGAAATTATAATTATGATTTGTACTTGCCATGACTTTTAATCTAGAATGCTTATTTGTTGTATGTATGACAACTCCCTTGTGAAGGGATTTGCTATAATATATGCTATAACTATGATAGTTCATGTATGTAGTAATGTGTAGGCTAAGTGTTTGATAAAATGTTTGAGTGAAAAATTGTTTGATAAATTTCATTTAATAAGGGGGTTGAGATAGGATTCTCAATTACCTTATCTATAGTTACAGTTTCCTTCATGTAACCTATATTTGAATTGGTTATTAAATGCTGCTATGACTATCACATGTGATTACCTATTGCAATTGAGTGCGATTGGGACTACTACGTAGTCAAGGAAATCGGTAACGGTTCCAAAGCGAGTGGCCGAACTAGTCTCATCACAATGGATACGTTCGACGAATCCGACCCGTACGGTGATTGTCGATAGTGGTTAGGCCACGTGGAGTGCTTATGCGCTCCATGTCAATTAATTCAACGTGAGCTTGTACCAATCGAACTTGTCAAATAACTTGATTGGCCTATTGTGTGTTTATCGTGTATGGACACTACTGTTTGAATTTAAGGTACCACTTACCAATGTAAAACCATTTCAACCATGGTACCAGGATCCTCCATGACTCATGAGTCGGGCATGGTGGTGTATGGGACATCGTGGTCGAACTGTCGGCCTATGCTGGGGTGACGAGCCTCCCCGTTGTGACCAGTGAGCTACCCAAACTCATGAGCCGAATATGGTGGTGTATGGGACACCGTATTCGAGTTGTCGGCCTACGTTCAGGAGACAACCCTCCCATAGTGACCTTGAGTATAAATTAGGCTTACGCTGAGGTGACGAGTCTCCCCATAGCGACCTCGAATGTAAACTCTTTAACTTGCCTATCCACTGTTTTCATCAGGGGTGATGCCCTACAACTTGCCTATCGTATGTGAATAACTAGGATTGACGACCCTAGATGGATCCTTGCTTAGGTAAATGATAAAAAAGGAGGTACCTTAGCTTCTCGAATTTGCTGTATGAATAAGCCTAATAAAATACTTGGCTAACATGACCATGCACCGCATTGCATGTGCTTTGGCGAGGAAGCGCACTTTTAGGGAGTTTGCCATGCGTGACCGTGAGATGAAGTCACTGAGGGAGTGCAGGAGAGGGCATGCATCATTACAGCATACCATTCCCGCATTAATAAGAGTACTTAGGATATGATTGTTGTACTCTTTATCATTACTGTTTGACTGAATTGATAACATGTTAACCTTTGCCATATAGTACCACTGAGTTGATCACTCACTCCCACTTTGGGACGGTGTTTTAAAACACCAACCAAACTCTAATTTAGATGCAGGTTACGACGAGGCTTTCGCGACAGGGCTAGATTTCATTGACGAGGAGGAGAAGTTCTCCTACGTGCAGCTCTCAGGCGAGTCTATGTAGACCTCGCGCTGCTTCGATGGGATTAGAGAGATTTTGGATTAGTTGAACATTTACATTTTAGTATTTGTATATTTTGAAACAAATTATGTATATATTCAGCCCGGCTACATGATTATACTCTTGAGGTTATGAAACCCGTACATATACTTTATATACTTATCTTAATCTTCCGCTTGCTTAATTACATTAACTCTAGAGTATCATATGTTGTTTAGTGTAATCCCACTCATGTTTAAGGCACTAATATGGACAACATTTAAACATAAGTATCTATGTTGCATAAGTGATGCATTGGAACTCGGGAGTTGAGCTTTGCTCGACCCCCGATTTTCAGGGCGTTACAATTTATTGCTATCATTGTTTATTTCACTCTATTATTATCATTATTTTCACATATGCGTGCATTTTTAATCATGTTGTGAGTCCCGCTCTGTACGTTATTAGGACTATCCATCTCGATTTTATATTATTAATTATTTAACTATTATTATTATTATCATTATCATCATTATTGCTTACCTTTTTATTATACCTATATGTAAGATGTGGAACTACTCATCATGCGCCATTTAGCTACATACACTAATGTTAGTGTTTCTCTGCATTAGAGTGGGCCATACCACATGAATCTCTAGTTACCAAACGACAGTTCCCTGGCCATTCCAATGATCTGACAGTTGGATTGACTCGAATTTGGTTATAGATAACCCTAGGTACCCTAAAGAATGTTTAGGTGTGATCTGGGAGTTGGATATGAAGCTAGCTAATCCGATCTGTGTTTTCAAATGATGGATCATCCTATAGAACGTTGTGAATTTAGTGAACGGTGGATTCCACGATCTAGGGTTATAAATCCAGAAAGGTTAGCTAGATTTGCCCACCAATGAACTTGGAATTCTAAAAATAGGCCTCTTTAGCAATGGGATGGCCCATCTTTAAAATTAACGGATTAATAGCTTGGTGTATGGATGATGATTGTTTTCGTCGATTGGATTTAGGCTAGAATGAACGTGAATGTTCGCTTAAGCTATGCTTGTATTTACATTAAATTAGATTACATAGTAACACTCGAGTACTGGAAAGTACGGGGTGTTACAGAGAGAGAGAGAGAGAGAGAGAGAGAGAGAGAGAGAGAGAGAGAGAGAGAGAGAGAGAGTCAACTAAGAGGGAGGGATTAGGGAGATGGTTTGAGAGAAGAGAGAGCTTGAGCAAATTAGGGAGAAATCAAGAGTTTAAGAGGAAGTCAGAAAAGAAAAGAGAAGTTAAGAGGAGATTAGTAGTGGAGAGAAGCTTTGTGGACTGTCCGATCGTTGATCTGAACTGATCTAACCGTCAATCTTCGTTGTGAGTGCATGGGAGGATAAAAACCCTCTTTTTTGTGTTATCCCATTTTTGGTGGGCCCATGACGGTGGTACCCACCTTGAGCATATATGGACTGTATGGTGAACCCCATAATAGCAAGGGCCACCCCGATGGTTGGATCCTTCTGCCCTTGCTCTTTTTCTTTCCCATTCTATTTCCCTTTCTTTTTCTTAATTTGAAGATTGTGGGGCCCACAAGAGGATTACATTGTTAGAGAGCATGCCGTTGGACCACCTTGTGTGGTCCACAGTTATGTTTATTTTCTAACTAACCTATTGATTAGATCACACGGATCAAGATGAAAAAAAAAAAAAAAAAAAACCGGGAAGAAAACACACGCAAAAAATGCAGCAAGGTCCAGACGGTGGACGTTCTCAGCTTCGGAGACGCTGGAGCTGTCCTGCTTCCAGACACCACCAAAGTTCCGGGAAGAGTGGGACCTCCACTCAAGGGTCCCCCAGTATGTTATGTTTTCATCCACGATGTCCATTTGGATTTTTTCAGATCAGTTAGGGCGTTGACCCCAAAGATGAAGCTGATCCATATCTCAGGTGGGCCACACCAAGAGAAACAGTGGGCTGGAAAGCCCAGCGTCAATGACGCTACATGCATGGCCTTGGAGAAGTGGGTTCCCACTCGCGGGACCCAAATTGATTTATTTTCCCGATCCACACCGTCCATCTGTCTTTCTAGCTCATTTTAGTCGTGGAGCCCAAAATATGAAGCTGATCCAACCGTCAGGTGGACCACACACACCAACAACATGGGCTGGGAAGCCACCCTAGCGACAACACGTCCATGTAGACGTGGGGGTGGGGTCCCCACTCGCGGGACCCACTTTGAGGTATTTTTCAGATCCACGTCGTCCATCTGTTTCTCCATGTCATTTTCGGCCATGGTTGGAAAAATGAGGAAGATCAGAGTCACTAGTGAGGCACATTGTGAGGATTTAGCCCTGCAGTTGAAACATTCCAATGCAGATTGTGTGGTCCCTGTTCATCCAAACTAGCCCTAGTGAGGGCCTATTGGATCCCTCTCGAGCTGGCCAATCCGGTGGACGGAATGGATCAACCAATGGGCCCCACCCGGATGGGAAAGCCGGGCTGTTGAAACCTTCCAAGGCAGATCGTGGGTCCGTGTTCATTCAAACTAGCCCAAGTGAGGGCCTGTTAGATCCCTCTCGACCTGGCCAATCTGGTGGACAGATTGGGATTAATCGATGGCCCACCTGGATGGAAAACAAAAATATATAGGGCAAAAAAGAAAAAGAAAAAATGAAACGTGAGGACTTTGTTGCCAGCGTTCAGAGAGGGGGCACGCCCCTGCTTGGGCGTGGAATGGAGGCCCACTCGTGGGACTCACCATGGTGTATTTGTTTCATCCATGCCATTCATCTATTTTCCCATATCATTTTAGGTTAGGGGCCCAAGATCAGGCCAATCCAAATCACAGGTGGACTGCACCGGGCCAGGGGGCTGCCCCTTTTGCAGCTATTGGGACCCACCTTGATGGTTATGTGCCATTCACATTACGCATCCTTCCCTGCACATATCTGTGTACTTGTGGCCCTGATCGGGTGACGACGGCCGTTAAACTGACACGGGTCCTTCACAGTTGATCGGCCTATCCAAATGCGCTGAAATCGCATCCTGGCCTAGATCCATTGATAGGGAACTTACTCTATGACATAGACTGGTAATAGACCTCCAGATGAGCCCCATTTGTCAAAAACAGCCGCCCTTTAGCTATAACCTAAGTATACCATGGCTCTGGGGTGGGTCATTGACATCAGTTTTGAGCCTATATAAGGCCCTTAAACCACCCCACCCCTCTCTCATACAAATTTGCTCAAACCCTAGGTGAGAGAAGAGAGAAAATAGGAGAAAAGAGTGAGAGTTTGGGAGATTGTGCGGTGTTTCTCTCCCACGACTACACGCACTAGATCGCCTCTTTGTTATGCTACACGACCTATTACGACTTCGATTTGGGTAAGGAATCCTAATCCTAATTTCATTTTAGGAATCCAAATAGAGGGATTTACGAAATAGCTAACCTATTTCATTGCTTAGGTGTCTAATGTTCGGTTTAAGGGAATATAGTGTTCGAACCGAGTTCGAAACAAGCAATCCAATGAAAGGCGCGGACTATAAACGTTTAGGTTATGGTTTTCAAGGCATTTAACGTTGGCAATGATTTATGTATGACTGGATTGCTGCCATATGATCTTAGTTACGATGTATTCGGTAAATTATACATGTGTGTGAACTATATAAATAAACATGCATTCCATGTGTTTGTTGAAATGTTTGAATGACATTGCAATTATGATTTGTGTTTGCCATGACTATTAATATAGAATACATGTTTGTTGAATGTATGACAACTCCTTTGTGAAAGGATTTGCCATAATATATGTAATAACTAATTTATTTCATGTATGTAGAAATGTGTAGTCTAAGTGTTTGATAAAATGTCTGAATGAGAAATTGCTTGACGAATTGTGGTTAATGAGGGTATTGAGATAGGATTCTCAACTACCTTATCAACATTTATAGTTTCCTTCATGTAATCTAAATTGCTACTACGTGATTCATGGATGAAATGCATATGTATAATACAAACTCAATGTGTTTGTTAAAATGCTCAAATAAGATTTATATTTGAATTATTTGTTAAATGTTATTTTGATTATCACATGTGAATACCTATTGTATTTGAGTATGATTGAGACTAATACATAGTCCAGGCAATCGGTAACGGTTCCCGATTGAGTGACCGAACTAGTCTCGCCACGTTGGATAAGTTCGACAAATCATAGTTGTACGGTGATTGTCGACAGTGGTTAGGGCACGTGGAGTGCTTATGCGCTCTATGTCGATTAATTCAGAGTGCGCTCGTACTAATTGAACTTGTCAATTAACCCGATTGGCCTATTATGTGTTTACCATGTATAGACACTATTGCTTGAATCTAAGGTACTGCTTACCAATGTAAAGCCCGTTTCAACCATGGTACCACGATCTGTAAAGACTCATGAGTCGGGCATGGTAGTATGGGACACCATGGTCGATCTGTCGGCCTACGCTGGGGTGACGAGCCTTCCCGTAGTGACCAGTGAGCAACCCAAACTCGTGAGCTGAATACGGTGGTATGAGACACTGTATTCGAGCCGTCGGCCTACGTTCAGCTGACGAGCCTCCTGTAGTGACCTCGAGTATAATCAATTGAACTTACCTATCCACTGCTTCCATTAGGGTGATGGCCCTAACAACTTACCTATCCTATGTCATTAACTAGGATTAACGACCCTAGATGGATCCCCTCTTGGGTTAATGATATGAAGGGAGGTACCTTAGCTTTCCAAATCTACTGCATGATAAGCCTAATTAAGAACTAGGCTAACACGATCGTGCACCGCATTACATATGCTTTGGCGAGGAAGCGTACATTTAGGGAGTTTGCCATGCGTGACAGTTAGATGAAGTCGCTGAGGGTGTTCAAAAGAGGGCTGAAAGTGTCATGGTTTGTCAATTAGCGTGAGTGTTGAGTCAGCTAGATTGCAGAGCCTCATAGGAAGATCAATTCAAAGCGTCTGCCTCAAACGGTTGTATGCAAGCTCGCCACAGGTAAATCTAAGCCTCACATCCCATGTCCCAAAATACTAGGTATATAAAACCCTTAAAACAAACTAGAACATTATAGGGTTTTTAAGTTAAGAAAACTTTTTTTCAAAATAAGAAAATTCTCTAAGTTTTCTTGTTTTGTCGATTTTATCGATACACATCTCGATATGATCGACTTGCGCTGTCGATGTCCTCGATACCTAAACGATATAATCGATATTCAAATCTCGAGTCCATCGAAGGTGACTCGATAATATCGATAGGCAGATCTCCAGTGCACCTGTTTTTCTTAAAGAATATCATATGTGCATCGATATATCGAAGCTTCCTCGATACCATCGAAATTCAAATCTCGATGATATCGGTCATGGGCGCCAAGTTTTCCAGCAAAATAATTCAGGTTATTTATCTATGATCGAGGGTCACTCGATAGAATCATATTCAAATATCGATGATATCGTATTGTTTCAATGACATCTAACAAGGACATAGACTGTCCAGCAAGCTTAATGAGAAATCCATTGGATTTATCGATGTCCTGACACATTTATCAATATCATCGACATTCAAATTCCGATGATCTCGAAGGTCCCTCGATCATTCTTGTAAACTTGAAATATTTCAAGTTAAGTCTCTCTCTATTTCAATGTTGATGAATCGACACTAGTATCGATTGAATCCGAGTTCGAAATCCGATGACATCGATACCTGTTCAATTCCATCGACCAGCTGGCAAGAGGTTTCAAAAGCGTATGACATTTGAATTTGTGTTCATCGAGCGGACCATCGATGCTATCGAGGTATATGCTCGATGATATCGAACCCGCTCGTGATATCGAACTCTGTCATAATGTAATCATTTTATATCCCGTTGGAACCTTTGTCCTATATAAAGAGGACTTGTCTATTGTTGTTGGTAGAGAAAGAAGAGAGTGCTTTTGAGTGTTTTACCTTAGATCATATACCCAAAGCCCTTTCTCTCAGGGAAGTTCATATCCAATCCACCCTCATCAATAGAGTGGATTGCGGATTGAACTCCGCATCAAGGATCCTCCAACTACTACCTTAATGACAAATCATTAAGCTGGGATCCCTTGAATGCATATATGATCGGAATCACTCTATCTTCCTTATAGGAAAACATTTTATAGAGTAGGATTCCGTCTTAACCTTGACGCAACCCGAAGCCTCGTATTGGTACATCATCTATGTTGCGGATCAATGAAGCCGAAGATCTTCATGAACAAGGAGGAGATCTTCGTCAACGTGTTGAATGAGACTCATCCACTTATTTGTAAGTTATTATATATCCATAGGACACTTGTGATAATTCCTTTTTAGGATTGGGTCTTAGGTGTTTCTCACCCTTGCAAGCCCTCGTAGGGGTCTTCCGGCAGGAGGGTACGTAGTGTTGACCCTTGATCTGTGGAGAGCATAAACTTTCAATTGAAGGTGAAAATGCCTAAAACCTTAGGTTCGAGGTGAACCATGTGAAACCTCAAGTTGTGTCTTATAGAAGATCCTTGGCCAGTGTGCCTAAAGTGGGTGCGTTGTGCTGACCCTTGCTCGGAGAGCATAAACAGTCACCTCAGTGTAGGTTGTAAAGGTTGAAGGCGACCTTATTTAAAACCTTAGGTTTGAGGTGAACTGCTGTGAAACCTCTTAGTGAAATCCGGTACACTCAAGGGTTGAGTGCGGTTACCGGAGTGGAGTAGACAGTAGTCGAACCACTATAAAAATGACTGTGTTGAGATTGTTTATTCTTTTTTTGTGTGATTTATTTAATATTTTCATATCTGAATATCTGAGATCACACCTCACACAAATACTACGGTCATATCCATCATAAACTAGTTTGCATATTGTTCACTTCTTAATAGTTTGTGATTGGATCCTCTACCGGGGCTTGGAAGGCCAGTAGAGTTAATTTTAAGTAATCCTAATATGTGCTTGTTGTTAAGATTATTGTAATAGGATTTTAAAGAAACCATAAAAACTTTAAAAAGTCCTAT